>JAVYIG010003175.1:0-208005 GCA_035222895.1 Strongylocentrotus droebachiensis
GAGAGAGCGCGAATAAGCTCGCAGCTGGTACGATCGCGCTAGCTGTCTCTAGCTAGCTCACGGCCGGCCGGCCGTGCGTGGAGGCGGAGCGGCATTCATGGCTTGAAGTGTCACTGTTGCATGCGCGCTGAGCTAGCTGAGCTGGCTAGCTGTCTGTGAAGTTTTTTCGAAATCGGAACGATCGCTTTTTTGCTTCTGGATTTTGACGACGGGTAAGAAGTTGACGGGTGAATGGTAGAGTTCTTGGACACTAGGAAATTACTGTAAAAGTATCACTTGCCCGAATCGGGCAAGTGATAATTTGATTTACTTGCCCGACGGCTCAATTTGGTTGCCCCGGGACGTCGGGCAAGCGGGTTTGTCGCGCCCTGTGGTAGCTACTATAGTTTCAATTATGGTAAGAAAAAGTTTTATGCAACGGGGCCCAGTACATGAATCCTCTAAACACACATGCATGAAGCAAACAGAAGTTCCGCTGAAACCTTAAAATTTGTATCCAATGCACGACTTCCCATCCATAATCTCTTCTGCAGTATGTAACCAGGTTTTTTTTCAAAAAGCTGTGCGTAAAGGTACGAATGACTTGAATATGAAGAGCTAAATGGGATTCTCAAATCCATTTAATTGCATAAGCTAAAGTTGAAATATGCAGATGTAGATTAACCTTATCATTATTAACAAAACATCTTAATGCAAAGTGTATTTTGGGCTACAATTTAATAGGCCATTTTAGTAATGTAACCAAATTTAATGCATAAGTCTTTGTGAAGTGCCTCAATACAAATTATTTCATTCACCTGATAAGAATAATAGTATTTCAATAGACAGAATCAGAACTGCATACATTAGTTGTTGCCAGGTAGGACAAACATTATGGCTTGACCTACCTAGCAACACTTAATATATGCAGTTTGCTTTCTGACTATTAAAATACTATTATTCTTTATCAGGTGAATGAAATAATTTGTATTGAGGCACTTTACAAAGAACTTATGCATTAAATTTGGTTACATTACGAAAATGGCCTATTGAGATTATGGGAAATACAGTCACACTTTGTTAAAATGTCAAGAAAAAACTTTGGGTATCCCATTTGGCTCTTCATATTAAAATCATAATCTCTTCTGTAGTTTATAACCAGGATTTACATGAAAGCCAGAATACTTCATGAAACTTGATTGTATGTAGTCTTTGTTATAATACTTTTGTTAGCTTGCAGCACAACACAAAAAATAGCCCAAATCCTTCCCTATAGAACCCCTCTAAAAATGAGTCAAAGATTGAGGCGCTTTTAAAAGATATTCAAACAATTGGTAACTTTGCCAAACTACAAAATGATACAACTAATACAAGTAGAACAGTAGGTGTGTCTGGAAGAATACAATAGAGGATTGAGATAGGCAATTATCCTTGGCAAGCAAGCCTATTCATAAATAAGTTGGCATGATTATCAAAGCTATGTAAAGTCCTTGTCACAGAGTTGGACCAAGGTCAAGGATGATATATAATTTGTTTTTTTAAAGGATGGTAGGAGGCTGAAGAGGAAGATTGTATGTCTGAAGGAGATATGACAATTAACCTGATTCGGTATCCGGACACTTTCCTGGGCGTTTTTTAAATTGCAAAAAATATATATTTGGACTATTAACAAAAGAGAACCAACTACATGTGTATTGTTTATATATCCATAATTACCCCCCCCCCCTCCAAAAAAGGATATGAGGTAAAGAAATGAGCAATACAAACAAATACAAAAAAAAAAAAATATATACAAATATTAGACGAACTCTTTGGCCCGAATTCACAAAAAAGGTTAAAATTCAACCCATGGTTTAAACCCTCATTTACATAACCCATGGTTTAAAATAAGCATACTTTGCATTGTGCGCGTCTAATTTGGGGAATAAATCAGTAATTTCCTATGCGGCGCCATGAATCTTAAAAGAATGGCAAGCGGACGCATGCGCGCATGATTATCTGAAATTTGTTGTGATTTTACTCCCACAAAGTTGCTAAATATTGATTTTCAGTTCATCACAACACATAAGTTTTCAATGAAAAATTGGCTTCTATTAAGAGAATACTTGATAATTTTCCATCTTTCTCATGCAGCGAGTGCTGGATGGCCACCATACTGTACAGCACTTGCTACGATAGATCCCTATGCGCCAAAAAAAAAAAAAAAAAAAAAAAAAAAAAAAAAAAAAACATAATTTTTAGACAACATTCGTACTGCCGTAATGGTCGTTAATTTCCGTACCAATTACGGGAAATCCGTACTAGTTGGCATCTCTGGTCAACTAGAGATAAGCGATATCAAATCATTATCCTGGTGAATGGATCGCACTTCCTGGATCAAAAACTAACCTCGACTTCTGCCTTGAACTTTAATTCATCACTACAATGATTGCTACCATACAATGTACTGTGGAAGTGTACTATCAAATGATACAGAAAGTAAATTTCAAGCCTTGGAATACGAGAACAAATACTAAATTGCAATGACAACAGAATCTGTGAAATAAGTGAAATGTTACACCAAGGAGTGCTTCAGCCTATTAAACACATTGGTTACACCCACCATCAACATAAAGCTACCGGTACTCATGATTCTAACGAAATCACCCACAGTAATCATATACCGGTACATATGAAGCATGTATTTCTAAAAGAGAATGAATATACAGCACAGGATATCATCTAACATCCTTTTCAAATATTCTCATTCTATTCTCAACAAGGACAGATTTTCTATCATACATGAACAAAATGTCTACAAAATCACAAAATGATTTGAATTGTGTACCCTGAAATGCGATTCAGACAAGAAATTCCACCATCAGTAAATCATCACATGCCCAATTATTAAACTGCGTCAATATAGACTCATAGAGAGTCATACAAAGCAGAAGTGACGTTTTAAAAGAATGTTATGGGTTGTTTTTTTCATCCTAAATGTCTGTGCTTCGTTGGGCTATTATTACAAGCTTCAAGTGAACAACCCGTATCTGGGTATGAACAGAATACTGGACAAACTACCATCCCCCCCCCCCCCCCCAAAAAAAAAAAAAAAAAAAATCTTGCTCATACTTCACAACACATAATAATGACAAATAAGAATGTTTCAACTGGAATGTTATCTGTTAATAGCATCATTAAGAATCCATTAAGAATTCATTTCCTAATCCATCCATCCAACCATAAATTCATCCATCCACTCATCCACCCATCCATCTACTCCTCAAATCATTTCATCTGTTCCTCCATTAATCAATCAGACCTTTAACATCCTTCTTCAACTAACTTCATGATTTACTATAATTTATTCTTTTTCCCTTATAGGATCATTTAAAGAATCTCTATAAGCTGATTTAAACAAAAAAATCAGGGAAGAGAGGTCAATATCAGAATGAGAGAGAGAGAGAGAGAGAGAGAGGGAGAGAGGGAGAGGGATTGGAAGAAATGCTGGAACAATGATTTTCTTCAACAAAAAAGAAAAAAAAAGAGTAAAGGAGAAAAAGAAACAGTACGTAAATGAGCTTTAAAACCAAATAGGAGAAACACAAAAGGATAAAAAAAGAAAACAACTTAAAAAGGGTAAAAAGAGAAGAAAAAAATCACCCAAGGGAAATAAATATAAAGCATGAGGGAAATAAATACAAACCTTGAGTAGGACTGTCCACTTGTGTCTGTATCAGAAGAGTCCGAAACGTTGCTCGTCCCCATCTGAAGAAGGTTCTGGCGCCGCCGATGGGTGGTGGTGTGCTGCTGACGATGCTGGGTAGCTAACGCAATCAGATCACTGTTCGTCATACGCCGATGAAGAGGCTTATCTCTGAAGATCAGCATGAATATTCATGAGGAGAAGAAACAAGGAGCATGGGGAATAAATAGCAGTGGTAACGATAACACTTGATTCATAGAAAACTTCCAGGATACAAAGTGGTATATATAAGCGTAAACTGCATCAATCGTTTGTTTGAACTGAACAGCATAATAGAAGAATAAATTGAGGGCTATCAAAATGAAAATCGCACCTGCATTCAAAATCATCAATTGATAGATGAAATACACCTAATATGTCTCTTGGGCACTTTGTAGGATGTGTTATTATAATTATTATGGTCACTGGACAAAGGCTTTTCCTAACACAATATATGCACATTCTCCACTCTCTGGGGAGCATACCAGCACGTCCCTACCTTACAGGTGCACACAATGCTGACCAAACCACAAAGATGTTTGCATCATAGTAAGTCTTTCCATGGATTTAACACCTACAGCCTTCAATTAAATGTAGACAAATAATCTTCTGGGAGAAAGTGTTGTCGAAATATATACTTATATCTGTCACAAAAAAAAAATTATAACATGCAATAATGAATGCAGCTACATGTATCCAACCTTCATTTTCAAAAATACAACATTCTATTTTATCTTTATCCCTTACACTGTACGTTCTTTACTGTCTAATGCAATCAGGAAAGCAAATCAATCCTTCATAATACCCTTAAATCCAAACATAATTCCTTTGATCAAGCTAAGTCCCCCTGCTCGAAGCTTAAGTATTAGCCAAGACATATTTAGAAGAATGCAACGCAATTCTTAGAAGAAAGGGAGTTTAGGCTGATGATATATCATGTAACTTCTTACAACTTCCCACTCAAAATCCTGTTGAGTATTGTGTATTTTGCTTAAGGCTCTTACTAATAATTGATGGAATATCACTGAATCATTTATAATTTCCATTTAAATTGGGAAATTTTCCTTTTCAATTTGAAATATCTTATTCATATGTAATTAGAATTCTTGTCTTGTTCTGACGATTGATATCTTCTGTTTACAATGTCGTTTCTATAAATGTTGATGACTTTATCTCAACTGAAGTTTGTTTTATTGAAAGGTTCAGACTGCCTTACTTGTTTGGAGTTGGAAGTATTACTTGTGTAGGAGCAGAGCCCTCTGTTGGTGAGCTCTTCATCCATTGAGACGGTGATTTGAGCGAGGATCCATGAAAAGCTTGCTCCTTGGCTGGACCTGCATGAAGGACAAAAATAAATAAAACATTAAGTACTAAATACAATACTAGATAGCATATTAGAAGCAAAGTCAAATTGATTGATTTTTTTCAGTATAACCTTCAAGAATTCCCCCTGCACAGTGTTATATTTAGGAAATTGACAAAATCACATTTCAAACTTTCATGATCTGCTAAGGACGGCCACTTTGGTGGCAAGAAACATGAATTTAAAAAATGTATTAATGTGATTTGTGATTCAATTCATTCACAACATGACATCTCCATAAAGCTGGATCACTCTCAAAAACTTCATGTGCATGATTATTTTGGAGTTTACAGTATCATTGCCAAATTGTGTTGGTAGTCTTCCTGAATTGCGCTTAACAATACAAACAATTAAAAAAGTATGTCCTCAGGGCTTATACCTAACTCGATAATGCCTATAAAAACATAAATTTTGATATTTCAAGCAACAATATACAAATTTCAAAATGAATTTAAAAAAACTTCAATGTAAATCAAGTTAAAGCAAATATCAGCATCCTTATTTCGTTTTCATTTCTATCCACTGAAAAGAAATTTGAATCACAGTTTAATACATGGACATCAAATCTCTACCTGCTCGCCATGGGGGTCTTAAGCTCTTCCATAAACACCGCTGAATGACAAAAACAAGCGTGCATCTCGTCGTTGAGCAATGCACGCATTTTGGCTGGTGACGCTTTCTTGAGAACGCTAGCAGTCTCCTACGCTTGAGACTCAGTCTGTCTAGTCTCTTGCAGTTTGGTTTGGAGCATATCACTCCAAGGACAACACAGTCTGTTGAATATTCCAAGGCCATGGTAAATGTACACACATGTACCGTACATGTGTTTTCCAGTGTTCCTTCACATATATGTATCCACTGCTTCAAATAGTGTAGACTACATTTTTAATGTCCTGAAGGTTTCTCAGGAAGACTATGTCAAATAAAGATCATTTCATTGTCCCAGGTATGTGCGTGATCCATATGAGAAAAAAAGCCTGTCGTTGTTGTCATAGAAACCTGATAGAAAGAGCAGATATTTTGCACAAAGCTCCTTCGAAAAGTCCTTTCCTACTGATCATAGACAACGATTTAAAATGACATGAAGTTGCTATGGAAACCTGGGAGAGAGTGATCCATTCTACTATGTTCAGGACATGGCCTTTCCAACCAATACTCTTTCAAAGGCGTTCCTTTAGTTTCCCTCAGTCAACGACAAATAAAACAATCTTCCTTTCAGCTTGTGACAAAGTCTCACATATCTTGGGATTAAACCCAATGGAAATACATGTTAAATGACAACGGCACTGAATAATGAATACAGATCATCCTTTCCTTTTAAAAAGCCGACTAGAAACTCTGATAACTTGTCAAGAAGCTACGTTCTGCTGAGACATATCCTTCACAAGCAATGCGTTCCTATCTACTGATGATTCGCTTCCGATCGCAGAGGAGGCTTCTCCCACACAAAGAAAGATGTCTAATATAAATGTTAGGCAGTTTTACAAAACACATGCTCAAATCAATTGATGTATCAACTGCAATGAGCCAGAAGATCAGTGATTCCTCATGTATACCTGTAAAAGTATGAATTTATAGTGCATTACTAGCTTCATGCAGATTGCATTTACTATCCACTTGATGGCCTTTATGTAGAATTTTTCCTTGTTCGATCAGCAATGGAAAGTTGCTGGTACATGTACTTGATGATCCCAACCTAAATCATGATAGAGCTCATACATGTAAGGCCTGTTTTCATCGGCCCGAGTTGGCCAGATAGCCTGCTATTTCTGATCCAGGAAAGACAGGTGAAGGCAACCACTCAAAAGGCAACCTGTGTTAAAAGTATTCTCCATGCATTTCTATGTGAAGAATCTTCCTAGTTCCATTTGGAATTTTGGAAAAATAACTGTTCGCTGGCAATCATATTCCCATCATAATATCTGATCCATGGTAATATTTGAAAATATAATGGTACATTTGTACAAAAAAAGTAGCAGAGCTGGGCCATAAAAACCTCTCCATGTTCTGTAGCACTAACCACACCATAACATCCATATTAACGTTATCAAAGCTACATTTGTACATGTATCATCACCTTTTTCGAACAATTAACACAGATGCTGTCAGAGAGTTGAAAAGAAAATGTCATATTTCACAAAATGAAGTCAAATTTGCCCTAAAGTTCCTACATAATATGAAACACACACGTACATGCAGGAGACTTCTACATGTATGTCATTGCATATTAGGATGAACCTATACGGGGATGAGATAGATCATGATCATGTTTCTTATCTCTATAATATATTGAAAGGTTTTTCACTTATTTTTCCTTCCTCATATTAATCACGGATGGCTGATTTGGCTTCACTAGACCATGGCTTTAATCTGAGCTTCAAGTCACAGAAAAACTCCCTCTACATCAGGTGTATCACACCCAAAAGAAATGAAGTAATGGATGGTATCGAATACTGTGACTAGTTTCCCTCCAAAGTTAAATCAAATTGCATTTCAGTTTGATATAAACTCTCAATATTGATTGTCACAACGTTTGTAAATTACACTTCAGATTACATGTACCATGTTTGTTTTTTTTCTTCTAAACATTGTCATCTCATTTGAAAAGTTTCTCATAACATACACTGTACATGTAAGACCTTTCTGTGAATGCACATGACCGACCCAACAACCTCTGAAAGAAAAGTTTGAAGAAAAGAGTTATTCCCCAAAATTATTGGGAAAAAAGGAGAAAATGAGGTTTAAAAATAACCAAGACCCCTTCTCGTTTGAGTCGCACACGTACATGACCAATCTAACTTTCACCTCTGAAAGAAAACGATTTATGATCATTGAAAAGCTGATGATCTCTATCTGCCAAGGGCAACACAATCATTTAGAAATCTACAATGTGGATACTCCTGCTATGAGGTTGGTAGAATACAGGAATAGCCTTTTGATAATCTGGCTCAAGTTGTGACGTCAGAAGCGAGAGTTTCACTTTCATTGTATTGTTTTGGCCGAGAGGGGCGTTTGGAGAGGGGCATTTGGAGGGGGCCAGCCTATTTCATTTTTGAGATGTGATTCACTACTGGGAGTCGTCCCCATAAAATCCAAGAAAATCAGCATAAGCCCAAAGTTGTGAGTAATATATGATGCATATTACTTTAATATAATGATCCATCTATGGCATTGTGTATATGATTCATAACAACAGCATTTGAGATTGTGGTTTCTTTTGACTCTTGGTTCACGCTAAAAAGATTGATACTTGAGAATGAAATTTAAATTCACAATTTCATGAGTTTAGTCCCGCAATAACACAGAAGAGACAAACTATCAAAGTCACAATTCACATATCACTTACACTGTTGGATCAGCTTAATCAAGTCAGCTTAACAGAGAAGAACAGTAAGAAGATACATGTATCAGAGCCATCAAGTACAGTCTCACAGGCACAGCTTCTAGCATGTATAGGATGTACATGTACAAGACTTCAATATGTATGTATGCACTCCTTCACATTGAAGTGTAAACTGTAAAACTACACCTTTATGTACAATCCCACATGCATTACTTTGTCCAGATCATCATATTACATTCAAACATTCAATACCAATTCTTATCTGCTGAGAGCCAGAAGGGCGTTACTTCACATCATTTATACATGTATAATATAGAGTTAATGTCCCTTTGGCTCTCAGTAAAGCAATACAAGAATGATCAAATATCAAAGTTTATTTACATTCCTTTAAATAACATCATAACATCTGTGCAAGTTCAATAGACCTGTGAACACTTATCAAGTAGCATCATCTCCCTCCAAAAAAAAGAAAAAAAACAGGAAAAGCAAATACAAAAGAGCATTTGGGTCACTCTTCATACAAAAAGGAGAAGAAATAGCTCATCAATGGATATCAGACCAACTATATATGAAGAAGAAAAAACAGACAACGATAATGGAACGTTAGAAACAGCTCCAACATTAAAGCAAAATGTGTGCTTGTAAATCCATCCATCGACACAGTTCTGAAATGGCTTCAAAGTTTCTTCCATTAGAACAAAGAAAAATCCCAAGAAGCATTGAATCGGCAGACATCTTTTTGGTCTCATAACTCCATCGTTCTGATTCAAAAAGTCACTTTTCAAGACCTCAAGTAGACTGATGTTTCCAGATTAAAGTCCTGGAAGTAATTAGAAAAGCAAATCTCAAAGTAGGTAGAATTTAGATCCAATATCAAACCAGAGTATATGCACACATGTGATCAAGCATCCAGTATACATGTATAGCAACTCAACCCACAAGAATCGAGGTCTGAGATTACAATCTGACACCGCTATACTATCACCATATGCAAAGCAACATGGATATAATGTAATTAGATAATGGTTGGTGACGATAAGGTGAAGAAGGCCAATTAAGTGGAGACACTGTCATACAAGAGTCCTTTAAATCTTATTTATCACCATGGTCGATGTCGCCCGACTTCAGCAAGGATGCCCTTTCACAAAGCAGGTCTTCATGGTCACATACATGAGTAGGAGCAAAAATGTAAGGCAAAAGTTCTCTACCTTCTACCTCAAAATACAACTGCCCTTATTTTTAGTCTCTTCATCGTCTGAACAGAGGCATATGATGAAAATATAGTTTCCTCTCCTACTTATATTTCATGCAGCCATTATTATCACTCAGTGCCCTTTACATGCAGTAATATTGTACAAAAAAGAAACAGTATACCGAAGATGGAATTATCCTGGTCAGCATCATGTTACAAACAATGCCACCACTTAACTGCTTTCCCTCTCCAAGGAGCTCCAAGGAGAGCATCTTTATTCCTCACTAGCCTTGTTCATATTTGTCATCTATCTGTCGCTCCTACTTCATGGATACGTCACTATCAGGGCTTAGATATATGTACAGGCATTAGGTAACAGGCATGGTCAAATTATTTGGAATTATGCTTTCTTCCACCTACAGTAATAATAATAATTATAGTGCTTATATAGCGCCTAACACTTTCTTTATCAGAAGTCTCTAAGCGCTCTACAAATAATGCAGCATAATTACCCTGGCTTAAGCAGTGCAGCTGTTACGCGCGCTGTGTTACAAGGAATAAATTCTTACCGGGTATCCATAAATAGCCGCAAATTTTGCTACTATTTCATGGATATCTTACTGTCAGTATAAGATATGAACATCTATGGCCAAATAACATGGTATTTTTCTTTCTATTTTACCTGCAAATTCCTTTCCATTCTATTTTTGACTGTGTATAGTATTGTTACAGGACAGATAAGAACAATATTTCTAAAATAGTAGTATTATGTACCTGGCCCATGTCATCTTATAAAACAGGTCATCTGGTTCCTGTTTCATGAAACTTCTTATCAATAACAAATGCTAGATTTCTATGACAAATTTGCTCTTAGCCAATCAAATGCCACAGTTTGAGTAGCTTACAGTTATTGTAACTTGTTACTGTATAACAAGTTAGATGAAACAGGGCCTTGGTCTATTGTTCTACACTGTGTGTGCTTTGGCTTTGGTATTTTAAACAACTACTATGATATTTTACCACACATTACCACAGTAGGCCTACTAACCGAGTGAAAAAAATACTTCAATATTACCATTGATGCATATCAGCAATTTGAAACATTATATTTGCAAATATGAACAGGGCTTTTGATACCAAACAAATCAATGAGAGACTAAGAGGAAGATACCATCAGCATCTTGATGACTTCATTGCACAGCCTTGGTTCTCGCTACTTTCAAAGGAAAACAACATCGTTAGGTATATTGAGGGTATTAAAGAGCATCTGCAAATATTATGAAATGTACATTACTGATATCACTCAGCGGTCGGGCCTTGAAGGGAGCTCATATCTTACTTAGATAACAAGAAGGGGATAAAACATCTGTTGAGAGCAAAGGGGGCATAACACTGTGCCAATGGATATATTATAGTGAATGCCTTATGGCTATAAGCTCATGATATGAATGGAGGTGATAACAAATATTGTAATTCTTCATAAAATTGTCTCTCATAGAAGTCATTTTTATGAAGTGTTCAACCTTTACCTTACAGTCATCATGATCAGGAATGGCAAGAACTAAATCCTAATTTATTTATTTCAATCAATGTCATTAATGTTTTTGAAAAATAAAACTTAAAATCACAAAAGGGATACTGAAGATCAGGGAAATAAATCATCCAGCATACTCCATGGAATAAAAACTGTAAATATCAAGAACTTGAGTAGATCACAATACTGTCATCTAATACCTGCCGACCTACATGTATACATGGTGTATATTGAAATTTTAGGTAGAAGTCACTTAAGATAGTTATAATGCATAGAGCCTACACTAACTATTCACATTCCTTTAATAATAAATAGACAAGCAATATTATCAGAGTACTGATAATAATTATGCTATTCATGGTATATTTTGAGTATTGCCCCAAGGGAGAAGATACTTAGCAGACAAAAACAGAAATTTATGCTATTTTTGTACGCGACAAATGGGAGAATTATCTGCAACTGTGTCACAATCCACTGACTAAACTGCCAATTTGCGCCTCGCAAAGACTTTATAGTGACCTCATATTTCGAACATTTATAACTTCCTTCTTAATGGTCCAATTTGTTTCAAACGGCACATTCCTGCCTCTCATATTTTTCTGCTTCCATACAAATGGATTTATTTCAAGGGTTGGATTGCCCTTTAAGAAGTAATAGACAAGCAAAGCAGGGATAGTATTACATCATTCCCACTAGGGATAATAAGAAAGTATTGATTTTAAGCTGTGCTGGTAGCTTAAGGGTATAATTCAATCAGAAAGTTAAGCAAATATCCATGAAAGGGAATATTGATTTTGATTGAGCGGGGGAAAAGATGCCTTTAGAAAAATATGAGCAACCACATAGGAAATCTCACATTTTTTCTCCCAAAACAGCGTTAGAAAACAAAATCATGATTTTTTTTTAAAGGGCAAAAAGAGAGATTCTCATCGTCTTTTGTTATGATGATGTGAATCTCTCTTTTTGCTCTAGGAAATATGTATAAGAAAATTTCAAGAAACATATTTCTATTTATTTTATATCCAAGATTTTTTTTTTTTCCACAACCATTTCTGACAGCTGACCATCTACATGTAGTAGCAAAATGTTATAATCATAATTCTATGTTTTATCTTGCCTTTTTTGCTATCCATAAAACTATAAATTGATTTACAGTGTAGTGTCAAAGAACCTAAGGACCTTAAAAATCAACAAAACCTTTTAAGCTGAATTTGTCTGCAACATTGTACTCACAACTAATTCATAAGCAAAACTTACTATATACTAATACTCTATACTTTTCTTTTAATATGCCAACTATGAATTAACTGCATGCAGTACTGGAAATCTTATTTGTCCAATTTGTTTCAAACAGCACATTGCTGGAAATAAATACTGATATATAATGGAGGAAATAAGAATGTTATAAATGTAGGAAAATATTTGTAAGATGCTCAACTTCTAATCAGTAAAAACTTGGCCATTCATGAATTGTATACATCTTCTCACTAGGATATACCGTATTTGCCGGCGTATAGGCCGCAGTATTTTTGGAAGAGAAAATATCAAAAAGTCGGGGTGCGGCCTATGCGGCGAAAGAGTAAAAAAAAAAAAAAAAATTTTTTTTCGATTTATGGTGCTATGCCTGGCAATGTCTCCCAGCTCAGTAATCAGTGTGTTGACTCACCACTCGGAAACTACAACAACACTAAAATTTGTCTGTCATCTTGGTTTGAAAGTAATCTTTCTAATAGATCTCAATATGTAGTTTATAATAATAATTCCTCAATTTGTTTTATATAACAAATGGTGTACCACAAGGTTCTATCCTAGGACCTGGTACTCTATTGTTTTTAATTCACATTAATGATCTTACACATTCTTCTAGAAACGACATTGTTACTATTATTTGTGACAAGTTTACAAGCACAAATCAGCGCCTTTAACTGCATCTCGATGTTAAATGAAGGTCCTTCCCCGCGTGGGTTTTCGGCAACAAAACAACAACAACAAAACCAAAAACTTTTTTTTTTTTTTTTTTTCAAATGTCAAAATCGGGGGTGCGGCCTATACGGCGCTGCGGCCTTATCGCCGGCAAATACGGTAACCAAAAACATTGATGAAGTGATGATATACGGTACATGGATACCTCAAATGATAATTCTAGTTTAAAACATCATCATATTATAAAGAAAGTGTCTGTATCTTTTGTTCACTTAAAAATCACTTCAATATTTCTGCCATACGGTTCTTCTCCTTTTCGAGATAGACATCCAACCACTTGTAATGAGAGTATCAAGCCAACATGCCTAACCCACCTCCACAGGCACTCTTCAAATTTGATCAGCTTTATGCAACTGCAATCTAGGCAAACCTACATTTGAAACTCTAGAATCAATCAACACTACATGTGTGTCAAGAAGACAATTTTTTAAGCACCGACTGAAAAAAGAGATATTATTCGGTGCTCAGGAGTTGACAAATCTCACAGCAATTTACTCAAAAAATTCAGAATGCACAAACAGACATGTACCCCTGTATTTGGCAGATTTCTTATAATCTAAAATGTCAATAAGCCTGAATGTCCAGTGTGCATTTTTTTTACTGTCCTGAAAGTGGATGTACATGTACACCCTGATATTAAGTTGGTTTTAATAGAAGCATAAAATGAGAGAAACAGGTCAGTGAAAGTTTGAGAAAGACGTGATTAAAAGTAAGAAAGTAATGAATTTTTGAAGCAATCAATTAGACACAAATGAGCAACTCTTGGACATTTCTTGTGGCCTCCCCTCCCACTTTTTTTTTAAACATTTACCCTAAATGTTATTATTGTAAATATGTTTTATACAACCCCTGTATGAAACTAATATTTTCTGTCATCAATAACTAATGAAAATGAGATTTCATGACAAAATGGGAGGGGAGCTTGCAAGATTTGTGTGTTGATTGATCGCCACTTCAAAAATTCATAACTTCTTATTTTAATCGAAATTTGCTCAAACTTTTGCTAACCCGTTCCTCTCATTTTCTGCTTTTATTAAAACCAACTCAATGTCAGGGTGGACTTCCCTTTTAATCTGCTTCAGGAAGGATCAAGCATGAATAAACAAAAGAGAAATGTCAGAACTCACTCTCCTTGCAAGTCAAGACACCCTGCAATATTTCCTAACAAATAAAACATCTTTGCTTCCTTTAAAAATTCATGATACTTTGAGATGGAAGAATAAGATTACATTGCATAACATAACAAGAGTGCTTACATAATACACTTGTAACCTTTTCATTCCATCCATCCATCAATAACATTACATTGCATCACAGTATTAAACCCATTGTCATATCAACCCCTCATCCATCCTCCTACATCTTATACCTCCTGATTATGTCATGTTTTGAGCACTCTTGGATATACAATACAATTAGTGTCACAATAGTTTGTATAGAGTATGTGCTGGTTTGTAATTCCTTCTCCCATTTACATGAAAGTCCTTTTTTCTGTCTCACAGAGTATTTGGATAGAAATCACCTCCCTCTCTCTTTCTCCCTCTCTCACTTTTGCTCTTTCTTCTTTTAATCCACCTACACATGTCATCACTCTATTTAATTTTCTTTCCCTTCTTCCCAGTTTTCTATTTGTAACCCCCTCCTCCCCCCCCCCCTCTCTCTTCAATTTTTTTTTTTTTTTTTTTTTTTTTTTTAAAGAGAGGGTGGTGTATTACCAAATTTTGAGAAAAATAAAAAAATGGATTAAAAAAAGTAGAGAGAGAATTTTTTGTTGAAATGTAGAAAATTGTGCCAATACACATGAAACTTAAATGTCCTCAATAAAAATTGTCAATGGCTGAAAATGAAGTTGCATTTGATTACATTTAATGCACAGGGCTGACACTTCGCATGAAGCTTGAGTGCAAGTGCTAACAACTTACTGGTATACTGTATCAGCAATAAAGTTATAATGATGTTCACAATAGAGGGTGCTCACACATTTTCCAATTCTAGGTGATCAAATACTTTTCTATAAGGAAAATGTATTTGAACACTAGAGGGCATCTGGTCATTCATCAAAGGTAAAACTTAAAGTGATGGTATGACTCACAAGGGTAAAAAGAGCTTTCTCTATAGCATTTTCAAATTTCAACATTCTTGTATTGTCCTGTCTAAGTTGATTAATAAGACCGATCATTAAATGAAGCAGGAAGATGTCAGAAGTGACAGACACAAGAGTAAGAAATAACTGATAGCACATAATGACAGCTTCCAACATTTAATATCCCGACTATACTGCAGACAAAATGGAAGAATCGAAATAATTTGTTTGTTTGTCTAATGTGTTGATACGGATACCTGGCATCAAATGCCATTTTAGGGCAAAAAAATGAATAAATAAACACAGACACAGGCACAGTATGTGAATAAATTTCACTCTTTCTGGTTAGTGCTTACATGTACGTGTAGGTTATGGACGGAGAGCTACAATTGCAACACCACACAGACACAAAAAAAAAAAAAAGCTGTAAGGAGGATAGCAAAGCTCTTCTCTTAGTTTTATCCTTACCTTTTGGTTTGGTTGGTAGTTTGACTGCACGCATAGTATGGTAATTATCATTCCAGCCATGTTTCATCTCTGTTGGTTGTTCCATCTGTTCTGTGGGGGGCGTTGGTCGTGGTGAGGGTGGTTGTTGCTGGGGCAGGGGTTGTGACGATGGTTCTTCAGGCCATGGCAGCAACGTCTTATCAAAATCTTCTCCCGATTCAAACCAAGCATAGCTGCCGGACTGGCTGGAGAGGCTAGACAACATGGATAAGTTGGAACCTGAGCCAAGGGAAGAAAGAAAAGCGGATCACTGAATCATTTCACCATCATTGTGTTTGGTATCGGTGTTTTATAAACATTGTATAGAGTAACAAAGGATCTCAAGGTCTCTGAGACGAAATAGCCAATTGCGATAAGCAACTTACAATTGTAGACTGTACCAAAGAGCATTCAACCAAGAGTCTACATTTATTACAAGGACTTACAAAACTTTTGTACATCATATTATTGATCACAAATAATAAGAAGAAAAAAATAAACCCAAATGAATGCCTTTACATTTGCTCAGAAGATAGAAGAAAATAGCAGTAAATTTGAAGAGAATTGTAGTACCTCTAGGATATCACTCTTGAAATTAATACCAAAAGCAAAAATAGTTACTGAAACTAGTACTGTAGATTTGATTGTGCAGCAATGTAATCCAGAGCCATCAGACAATAGAATGGTTCAAAAGTGCATAAAGCTAAAGGACAAAAATAGGTAAATGTACAAGCCCGGTTATGAGCAGATTAGGGTTTTAGTGTCTCATCTTATGAATTAATGTCCAAAAAATTGTCTTTTTTTTTTCTTCCTAAAAATCCATAAGCAACACTGCAGTACTACACAATACCTGGATGCTTAGAGGTCTATGGAACTACACGGATGTTGTATTATGAACTGATATAGTTATCACTTAGTCCAGGAAAAAAATGATGGACTATGTAAATATTATAAT
This sequence comes from Strongylocentrotus droebachiensis, assembly GCA_035222895.1. Taxonomy (NCBI): domain Eukaryota; kingdom Metazoa; phylum Echinodermata; class Echinoidea; order Camarodonta; family Strongylocentrotidae; genus Strongylocentrotus; species Strongylocentrotus droebachiensis. Next base: position 16,643 of record JAVYIG010003175.1, read on the forward strand.
ATTTTCTTGAAAGTAGTAGAATATTTCTTCTTGCTATCTAAAATGATCTGTTGAGTCAATACAAGTACACAAATCTTGGAAGCACATACATGTACAGTATGTAATTTTATCAATACAAGTTCTCTCTCGATCAGTATCATTCAATGTAAATGCCCATTGCCCAATAGATATACATTTCTTTATTGATTGAATATTGTAAATATAAACCCATGCATTTAAGCTACATGTATAGCAGACTATTTTACTTTCATTCCGAATAAAGAACCATTGAACCGGAGTTAAATTACAAAGCTCTTGTAAACCAGGAGCTTCATTAATCAACAGTCTTACAACAGATACTCCACAGGCTACCATTGAAATGAAAAGTTTCATTATGGAGCATCCATTAATTTCAAATCACGTATTGAACTTTTTTCAGTACAAAATGTCGGTCAAGTGAGTGAAGAAACAATCCATCAATTATATGATGCTCATTCACCTGAAGGGTGTGGTAAATATAATCAATCAAAACAGCACAAATCACACGGTCACATTTCTTTAAAAAAATTGCTCACAATCACAGCCAATCAAATACAACCATTTTAGTACTTACCTGTACATGTACAGTGTACCTTATAACAATTATTGTCACTTGTTATTGATAACAAGTTTTATGAAACAGGACCCAGGTATACCGTAGTGCAATTGCCACTAGAAGACTTTCAACACTTTGTTTTACTTCAAATAGGGCTATAATGTCATATGATTGTCCTCAACCTCAAAGTAATTTTTTTTAATCTGGTTTAAAACATTTCTAGAGGTGGGGTTTTCATCACTTAGAAAGTGCCCCTCTTCCCCGATGGCTGTTCATAAATTGAATTAATAATGATGAATACCCGTTTAACCTCAAAGACCAGAGTTGAGATTATTATTTGCTGTATTGTAGAGGGAGAAATAGCGGGTAAAATGCTGATTTTGAAACCTTGCCAAACTAGAATGTGGGTTGGAAAATCATGGGCCTGTACGGTTAATTGATGATTCATACATTCAGCCATGAAACTACCTATAAGAACAGACCCCTAATACTTACATGTATAAACCAGATGTCTGTATAAGTTACAGGAATCGTGCAAAAGAAAAACCACAAATTTGCAAAACTTGTATTGTAGCTCTACATACAGGTACATAATCTACATGTAGTTTACCTGCCCCCCCCCCCCCTCCCCCCCCCCCCCCCTCCTAGTAGAAAATAGGGAACAACTTATTTGTATGGATCATTCAATATCAAGAGTTTTTTATTCTTCTCCTGCAGGTCTTACAATAAAACTGTGCACAGAAAAAAAGGTTCAAAATTCTGAAAACAGCATATGTATTGACAAACCTCTTTTTACTGCAGATGCTGCTTTTAGACAAATTATGGTTGCCACGATAATCATTCCATTATACTCAAATTGAAAATAGATTCAAATGAAAAATCTTTTAAAATATGTCTGCAGACCAATTATGAAGAAAAAAAGTTCAGCCTTGCCCTGCACAGCCTGCATTAATTCCTGATATGACAACAAAGGAGTTGTGGAAGCAGCTCAGCTTTCATGAAATATGATTCAGTCATGTTTTCACAAAGATGAGGGTATAGTACAATCAAGGACATGTCATGTCATATCATCTGCTCAGCAGTATAAAGGGCACTAACTAATATACTTTTACACAGTGGTAATGCCTTTCTGGCTTTCAAAAGGTGATATTGTATTGTTTACTGGCCATTACACTGTACATCTATACATGTATGTACAGGTAGCTTCTATTACCTGGAATCTAGACAGATTTCCCAATCACAGTTGTAAGACGAAAATTTTGCAAATTCTTAGCTAATGTTCAACTTCAAATATTCCTGAAGAGCAGTTGATTCTACTCCTTGATCTGCCCGCCCAACTTGTCTTGTGCATATCAAAGCACAAAGAAAGTTACTTTAGCATTAAACATATTCGGCTACCAATTGGTTCATGTTTAAACTTTTCTCTCTTTTTGGTTTAAGAGATTTATGAGAGTCTGTTGTTTGTATTTATTGTCCTCAAAATGACCATTATCCTTATGTTGCTTTTTTTAAATTGTGTGTTTTAGTAAAAAGAACATTTTAAATGTTTTAACTATACATGTACATTTTTGTTACCATAATTATTAGTTTCAGCTTCTTGCCCCTCTCAAGGGCCTAAAGGAGGACCGCTAAAATTGGCAAAATACGCTAAATACTTCATCTAATTTACTATATACAAAACAAAGGGAAAACACAGGTAAAAGACAATCTGATGTCAACCTTTAAATCAGACTTGAAAGGATTGCCAACAATTTCCATCTGTTAATGTAGCAAGGAAATCAGACTCACTTGAAGTACTTGCTGCATGTTTCTGCGATGTCATCCCCTCTGCAAAGCTGAGACTCCCTGATTCAGTGAACCTTCTTCGTCTTTCATGCCCCTCAGACCAGATCCGTTGCCTCTTCACCTGCCCTATGTTCCCCTTGTTCTGCACCCCTTCTTGTGCTGGTGGCTCCGGAATGATTGGGAGACCGTTGACGTAATCAGCGACTCGTTTCCATGAACGATGGCCCGGTGGTAGCTCCCGTCTCTTCTGGTCCAGGATCCGCTTCTGTTCGTTGACTTCTGGCTGCGGGGATGGAAGGAAGACATCGGTGTCAGACTGGTTGGAGTTTCGTCTCTCCTCCATGAAATCCGACTCACTGGTCAACTCAGATCCACTGCGGAATGTCGACCTGGAGCTGCTGTGGCAGGTATTACCGTTCAATGCTTCGTGCCTGTCAAGGTACTCCTGAAGAGTCTCTCCGGTTCTTCGTTCCTCATCCACACTGCTACAGATGCGACCTCTGTATCTGCCATTGCTGGTGGCATTGCCATGGAAACTATTGGTGTCATTTTCTACATTTGTGCCTGTGGTGCTTCCAGTTCTCCCTAATTTGGGAACAAAAGAACATTTAAGGGAATTTGTTAAATTTCGTTATGGATGACATGCCATACATCTACATGGTGTATTTTATTTTATTTTTAAAGGTGCACAACCTCTTTTACTTCAAAAGTATGCTACTAAATAAATCTTGCCAATCATTTAATTCAAATTCTGTAGAGAACGTAAGTACATTGAGACTTCAACACAGCCAAAGTTCACCTTAATATATGTCTCCATTGTTATGTCTCAAGAGTATCAGAAAACTTTGACTTGAGCAAATATATGGATGAACCTAAAAATTTGATTGCCCATATAAAGCAAGAAATTTAAGGTTGGCATTTATTTAGCATTATGTTGGTTGAACAAAATCTGATACCTTGGATCACATTTCTGCATTTTTAGTACCATAGTGCATCCGGCAAGGCAATACAAAGATATTGGAATGTCTTATCATATTCAAGATAGTCGTAAGTTCTTACAATGAACTACAGAAATGCATTTCATCTCGCAGCAAACAAGTTAATACAGTAGGCTTACAGTTGCACCATGTGAGAGAGGGGGGAGGATTGGGGAGTCCTGAAAAGGACTGTTTGTAAAGTGTAATCTTTCTTTCTTGAGTGTGTGTATAGGAAACAAGTTGTTTGGAGTAACAGTAAAATCTTTTAAAAGTTTTGAAACATGGCTGAACTAAAAAGCACCAACAAGCTCATAACTCATAACTTAATTGGTTTATATTTTTCACCAAATCTTTTTGCCAGATACCATTAAATGGCATCAACATCCACTGTAATTTTGGTTTCAATCTGAGAGAACTCATATTTCATCATGACCATTTATAACTTAAAGGGATAGTTGAGTTCCGTTGCAGAGGGCGCTACACAAAACAATTTTTTTGTGAGATAGTGAAAAATTAAGTGTCAAATTTGAAAATAACATACAATTTAAATTACAAAATCATCTTTGTTTGATCAAAATTGGTTCAGAGACGGCTGAAATATCGATAAATATAACAATTTCTAATATTTGTGTACCACCACAAATATTTAATAATCATAAAAAAACGTTGAAAAAACGAAATAGCGCCTTTTTAATTTGTATTTCAGCCAATGCTTTTATGTGTTGGTATTATTACGCACAACCAGCCGGCCCATGTAATGTTATTATTAAATAATTAATTAACAGTCACCATGTTTTTTAAAAGTGAAGCTGAATTGGTATGATCGTATTGGCAAAATTTCACACATTTTGGAGTCTAAAATTACCTTTATAGCAATTTTAGGTCCTAAAAGCCACTAGAAGTGTCATAGATAAGAATAAGAGCAATAACCATGCACTTTGAAGGCATTTGCGGTCTGAAAATAAAACTCAACTATCCCTTTAATGGGGTCGGACAGGACACACTGAAGAACAATCATGAAGGTAAAACCTACCATAGGAACGACATGTTTCCATCGCGATTGTTACCCGCTTCTCATGAAGATCACGAGGTCAGCCACCTGCAAGAAAACAAAAAATTAAATAAAAATTAAAGTGGAGGCTAATTGTCCTTGTGTGGTTATAACTACCGGTGTCTGTAACACTAAGTATGGACTAAACATATGTTTTTAATTTCAGTGTGAATATGTAGTTTGGTGACATACAATTCCATACCGGAAAGAGTGTGCTGTCTTCTAAATTGTAACTCTGTATTAGCGTAAAAGAGAGTACACATTATATGTGAGAGAGAGTGAAAAGTACATGGAAATATGGAACAAAGGGAAAGTTTCATATTAGGAAAAACAGATCAATAGTGCAAGAGTAAAGAGGGAAAGATAGAATAGGAGAGAGGGGAGAGAGAGGGCGAGAAGAGAGAAAAGAATTGAATTGAATTGAATGAAATTGAATTGATATTAGGCTTATTGACCAAAATTCAAAGTCACCCACAGCTAAAAGCTGACACATACTGTAGTAAATTAACAGTTTAAAATCGATGTTAATAAAACTAGTAATAAAATGCAGTATAAAATTGAAATAATAATGAAACTGCCTCTGATCAGTATTACATCATGTAGATAACTTTTGAATAAGAAGAGGGAATCAGAGAGATAGAAAAGAGAGAAAAAATATAAAAAGGGAAAGAGAAAGAAAGACAGACAGACAGAGGAGGGGATATCAATAGAAAGAAGAAAAGAGATCATGATTAAAACGAGTCAGGGACAAAGAAGTGCAAAACTGGGAGAAATGATCTGGCAGGAGAGAGAGAGATCATATCACAGGGTACCACTTCTTGAAAGATGTAGGTGAAGAGGTGACCTTTGTCGTCATCAAAGTCAATATGAACCTTGAAAAAAATAGGCAGTGTTAAGTACATCTAGAGTTCATTGCTGTAAAAGTACTTTTTCAAAAGTACTCACGGATCTGTTTGCTACATGTATAAGATACAGAATTATGAAGCATACACAGTAAAACTACACACTAATTGTAATTTTATAGCAGCATCTTAGAAGCCATTTAATGTCTCTTGTTCGAATAGGCCACGGAGGCCATACATGTAGGCAAAGAGAAATAATGCCCACGATCAAGGTCAAGATCAAATACAAGCTATTGAGCCCACATAAAAATGAGCAATCGTACAAAGGATAAGAAACCCTTCATAAGAAACATCGTGATGATATGATTTCAAGAGGTTTGAAGGTGAATAAATTCACAAGTTAGATGCAAATGTAATTCAGTTTGTTTACCTTAACTATCTAAAATATATTTATATACAGTGTAGGTCTACAACAAAGAATAACTCAGAGGAAATTTAAGATACCATTTTCTCTCCATAGACTGACAGGATAATTTTTGTTAACACTGAAAATTACTGTCATGGAACCTACAACATGTATAGTTTTGAATTCATAGTTAAAATAGGTTAAAAGCAAACATCAATGATTCTACTCTGGACCTTGAGCTTCATTGATCATATTGATGAGGTAAGAGAACTCAATGTAAGGAGAATCGCGTTGAAAAGAGCCATACAGACGAAAAGCTTTAGTATGGCTCTTTTCAACGCGATTCTCTGATTTTGTAGTACCAATCCTCTTTTCAATGTAAGGAGTTTTATAAATGGGCCATACTTCTTCATCTCAAAAAATTGTAATTTCACACAAAAACCAATTCAGCTCAAGGAGCGTAGCACAATCAATACTTGGTTTGAGTGGCACACAATGAAAATGTCATTTATGGACATGTAAATGCAGAGTCAATAATAAGAGCCCCTCTCTCTCTCTCTCATTTCTCTCTCTCTCTCTCTCTCTCTCTCTCTCTCTCTCTTTCTCTATATCTCTCTCACTCTCGCACTTTGGATGGTTTACTTCACATGTAATAGAGACGCAATGGCTCAGTGGTAGAGGAGTGGTCTCGTAACTGAGAGGTCTCAGTGCCCTTCATTACCAAGTCCCTCAGAGAGGACTTAAAGCTGTCAGTCCCCTGTTCGCTTACTTTAATAGTAGGACTATATTTCACATACATGGTCACTTGAATAAATATTTTGAAAATGAGATGCTGAAATTGGGTAAGATAAAGATCTAATGTGAGCTAAGATATTGACATTTGAGAATAGATGGGATAGCATGTCACCAAGAATCAGAACGTTGAGCTGTTAATTGCTTGTTGACTTTTAGGTGCTCTGGGTCTAATCAAGTTGCCGAGTAAGCGATACGCTCATCCTCCCGATTGCCTGTCACCGAGAGGATGATTCTGTTGACACTCCTTGGAATGACGGAGGAAAGACGGAGGAAAGAAATCACCGCAGGACTTCTTCAAGTTACATGGCACGTGGGTTGGGTTGCAGATGTTGCTTCGGAGTCAGTCTGCATGCCAAACACAGATTCATGCAACTTAGAATGAAAGCCACTAGACCAACATATTACGCAAACTGGAGATGCTGAATTTACGTGCCTAAGTTAGGTAATGAATTCTACCATGTTTATGTATCATCGAATCCATGCTTTGACGTAGGAGAAAGCTTCTTCTTCTAGATATGTGAAAAAGCCTTACCCAATAGCTGCCACAGCTCAGAACAAACTCTGAACAAACTGAACACACAACTATGAACTTAAAACACACTTACAGTGCATGGGCATGAATGATACAAATTTCAATTTTTGAAGGTGTCATCAGTAAAACCCAAATCAGCAACATTGTCTCCTATCTTGCTTAGTCCTCTCCAATTTGCTCTGTAGAGAAATTTCACAAACTTTCATTTTTCGTAGTATTTGATGACAAAATAGATTTGTTTCATACAAGTGTTGTATACATGTACATGTAATATATTTGCAATAATTATATTTTGGGTGTATGTTTGATTGAACATTTTCTTTAGGGAAAATATAGATATAGATATACATGTAGACCTTGCAAGATACAGTTGTACATCACAGAGTTTACACAACTTTATAATTTCATAACTTTATTATTTCTAATCAGATTTTACTCAAAATTTCACCTGTTCTCTCATTTTTCAGTTTCAATTAAAACCAACTTAATATCAGGGTAGACTTCCCCATAAAGAAATAACTATTTTGGATAGGATGTGTATTCCTGGTTTATTTTCCAACATACAAGTGCAAGCTAAGTGGCCAACTGTCGCTTGAGTACATGCAACATACATGTACATGTACATGTACTAAGGTACATTACCATGACCAAGGAGCATGCGTGGCTATCAAGGTTGTAGAATGTAACATACCTGTATATCTCTCAGAAGGATCAGGAACTTTGAATCATTTACATGTACCTCTCCCAAAGGTGTGGAGATGTCTGACTGCATTTGCACAAATTGAAGCCGAATGATTTTCTTCTCTACCACAGTAAACTTATCCTACCATATATGTCAAGGCCCCGGAAATGCATTCATACTGCTACTGATCCCAACGGACTAAGAAACTCAACCTGAGTCACAAGAATGAAGTCTACATTATTTACGTTTGTCTGATTGAGTATGGAGTGAAATTGCATGGGAAATGAAACCAAAGTCCTCTTTTCTTCCCTTCTTCCCAGAAAACATTAAGAGGTTAATTATAATGAATGTGAGGCCAGGGCAATAATAACTCGGTTGGTGGCCAACTTCAAAATGTTTTCAAGTACCGGTATCATAAAATTAAAACTAGATGGAATTCGACTGCGCGCAGTCGAAAATGATGCCTCCGTCATAGAGCAATTTTACAAACCGAAACGGAAGAAATTTTTCTCAGAAACATGTTCTCAGAATATCGTGATTACAAGCAATTTCTCATATACATATATGACCCTTTGATCTTTGACCTCATGACCCTAAAATCTACTCAGTTCATTGGCTCTGCAAGATTTCCTGAGTTAAATAGTAATCCATCTGTCAGTTCTAATGAGAATGCGTCCACAAGCTATTTTTGCATACATAATGAGCCCATGACCTTTGATCTTATGAACCATTCATTGGCTCTGCAAGATACATAAATGATCTAAGTTTGGCAGGAATCCATCAATCTGTTCTAATGATAATACGATCACAAGCTATTTTTGCATACATAATGAGCCGCATGACCTTGACCTTTACCTCATGACCCCAAAATCTAATCAGTTCATCAGCTCTGCAAGTAACATACATGACCTAAGTTTGGCAGGAATCCATCAATCGGTTCTTGAGATAAGGCGATCACGAGCTGTTTTTGCATACACAATGTGCGCTGTGACCTTTGACCTCGTGACCCCAAAATCTAATCAGTTCATTGGCTTTGCAAGATACATACATGACCAAAGTTTGGCAGGAATCCATCAATCGGTTCTTCAGATAACGCGATCACAAGCTGTTTTTGCATACATAATGAGCCCTGTGACCTTTGACCTTTGACCTCGTGACCCAAAATGTAATCAGATTGTTTTCCTATAGTGATACACACTATCACTAAGTTTGAAGTTTAAATCTCCAGTGGTTCTTGAGATATCATGATAACAATCTCAATGTATGGAATTTCATAAGTTGACCTCTGTGACCCTTGACCTTTGACATACGTGCTCCAAAATCTAATCAGATCGTCTTCCTATGGTGATACATACTATCCTTAAGTTTGAAGTTTAAATCTCAAATGGTTCTTGAGATATCGCGCTAACAAACTCAATACAAGGAATTTCATAAGTTGACCTCTGTGACCTGTGACCTTTGACCTACATACTCCAAAATCTAATCAGATCGTCTTCCTATGGTGATAAATACTATTCCCGAGTCTTAAGTTTAAATCTTAAATGGTTCTTGAGATATTGTGATAACGGTCAAACGGGACGGACGGTACGACGTACGGACGGAAACGGTACGGACGGACGGACGTACGGACGTACGGACGGACAACCCGAAAACATGATGCCTCCGGCACCACCTTCGGTGGCGGAGGCATAAAAATAACGATCATATCATATTTACAAAAGAAGTTGGGAAAAATAATGTAAATATCAGTTTAATTGTTTTATAGTTCTCTCTTGCAAGGATTCACTAAATGACGGATGTTCATGTACATATAAACTTTACAAAAGGTCACATATCAAAGATTTTTTCATGATTATGAATGGAAAAAATGATTCATACATTTCATGTCTCATTCAGTAACATTCATTGACACAGCTTGCCTTTGGCTGAACTCTTAAATGTGTTGTTGCTTTACCTTGATATCATCAGTGCTCCATTTCTCATTTCCTACAAGTTGCTTTGAGTTGTTAGTAACACTAGCCTTCACCTGCAGATTCTCTCTCGTACCTCTTCATCCAAAAAACAGGAAGCCAATTATATGCCGCTCTCGCAAACGAGCCATCCGCATCATCAACCGAGTAAACAATAAAACTTGTTCAACTCCATTTCTCCTTGATGCTCCCCGCATCTCCCGCCTCTTCCTGATGGATGACTCTCCCACGTTGCTAGGCAACAGCTAAACACACTAAATTGCGACTATACATGCGCCACCGAGGAGGTTGAATTGAATGGATAAAAGGTGGACTACTTAGCTGCTCTTAGGACTAATGGAGAACATTAGATGGCTCTAATTAAATCCTGCCTGTATTTATTACCTTCTAGTTTAGACTGATAATGGGACGGACACGTATACGAGTAATCATCTAATTAACACTATAAAACTGGAGAATAGGTTTGCAATGGAGTATTTTTTAGGCATAAGCCTACCTGTAGGTAATTACATGTATCTATCAAAGCTCCCTCGTTTATGTTGTAATCTTTTTCAGAGCAAGAAATTGCAACACCTATTTTGAAGAAGAAAACATAACCTCAAAGTTAAGGGGCCAATTTAACTTTTCAATATAGATTTTTATTAAATTTGTATAGATTCTTTAAAATTAGGGGGATGGCAACTTGTAAATTGTTCGCTTATTTTGATGATTATTTTGTATTTCACATAATAATTTTATTTTGTACAGAGCTACTGGTACTTCCATGTTCTCAGCTAACAGGAAATTCATTGAATGTCAAAAAGACTTTAAAGTACACTAGCTATATCTAGAGAGTATTTGTAGGACAATTTTTATAGTCTGTGTGAGACTGGATCTACGGTGTCAAACTCTGGCCAGACACCGGAGACTGATAGAATATGTTTTCCAAGAAGTCGGTGTAACAACAAGTATCCTCTTCAGACAGCTGACTAATAGATAAGAATCAGAAGGTTAATTTTAACAGAACTTAGACAATATTACAAACCAGTCCACCACTATCTTCCTACAATTACAGGGAGAAAGGGCTTTAACCCACAAGATATACAAAATGTAGAACAATCAGAAGATTCCTTGAATTCAATAGAAGTCTACACAGATGTCTAACAATTTATAACACTTTGTGCACACACATGCAACAAGTTAGGAAAGTGTGCCAAGGTACCTGGAAAATTCAAGACAAGGGCACTTTGTTCCAGTAGCTCTTACCCTGAACTTGTCTTGTAAACTGGAATGCAAAACAACTACCCCGTTTTCACGGATGGTTACAGAGGGCAGCTTCCTGCTTTGGAGTGCTCCATACACTTTACTTGTAGGTCAGGAACATGGAACCGTGTTCATCTAGAAAAGATTCAGGTCTTCATGAAACAATGGATCCTACAGTAGAAGTAAGCCATAAGCCTCCTTGCAGACCCTGAACCTCTTGCATACAAATTTGTGTTTTTAAACTCCCAAAATCAAACACAAATCCTACGAAAGTAAATTCAGACTTCCACAAGAATTCCATAGGAACAGTTCAGACCCTATCCAAACTGTGACCGTGGAAACAGGGCAGGTAGACTCAGGGTTCACAGGAAGCCTGTATGTCAGCACCCGGAAGAGACCTCACAAAGCATCTACGATTGTTGGCATCACTCCATTTACATCAGGCCTGTCCTCATTAGCCCAAGATTTCAAACTAGCCGGCTAATTCTGATCAAGGGATAATAGTCCCCTCACAAACTAGCTTGAGCTAATTTACATTGCAGAAGCAAATAGCAGAGTAAAAGACCATTTCACTGTTGCTCAAGCTATAATCCCAATCAAACTGTAGGGCTTCTTCATGGCAGAACATTCTCTTTGGCCAAAATAATCACGCGCAGATTTGTTGGTGAAGATGCACTCAGACTTCTCAACATGTTATACTCAGATGCTTTTGCAAGAGCGTGCACATTTTTGACTAGGGCTAGTGGAAACAGGGTATTTCACACTCTTTACTTTTTTCTTGAAAAGTGCTGATCGGTTTAATACAGGTATCTTGAGCTCAAGCTTGTTCAGGCTAATGGAGATTCACCTCCTGAGTGTTTCTTACTCTTCATTCTTCCTATCATAGATTGTACCCCGTTAAGATTTCCGTTGAGTTTTCCTACATGAAGAAGCCTCAGAGTTCAGGAACCTCAGGTTTTGCATAAACTCTAAAAATACAAAAGCAACTGGAAACATGCAATATAGATCTTGGGGGAACTTTGGAATGACTCAACAGATGTTTCTAGGCTCCCGGCTGAAGTGGCTGGCTCAAAAGAAATTTGATAGTGAGCCAGCAAGTGTGTATCGCATGTCAGTTATATCACAGAAAGGTTTCATGTAATATACTGAACACTCCTTGATATGCAATTTAAATGCACATTAAGTAAAGATGTTTACAATGAGTTTAAAATTGAAATTCAAAATGCACTTTTGAGTAGTTTGTCCAAACTCTCAATCAACAGCCTGAATCTTCATGAAGCTTGAAAATTAGAGCCCTACACCTGTACTGAGACAGTGTCTATACTGTTACTTGTAGATTACCATCATGAATCAAATGATATAGAAGTTCACTTGAGCAGTCAGACCGCAGCGTGCGCGAATTCGCTTCCATTTATTCATATCGTATGCACGAATTTGCTCCTCATGAATACGTAATAAGCAAAAACATGGCACAGTTCTCATCTTTCTGCTATGCTCAGGATTCATTTAATGACATTGAATTCGTCATGAATATTGAGCCAGAACTATAAACATTATAATGTACTATTCAATAAATAGTGAGTGAAGTTTCAAAATGTGAAAAAAACACCAAAAAAAACTTGCAAAATAAAATATTTGAAGAGTCGGATATACACGTTAAATAACCATTTTTATCGGGGTTGCATCTCGCTGAATTTTGGCTTACCACATAATGTAGATATTTTCCTAACATAATATTATACTTCCTGTCAATGTCTGTCTCAATACCAGTCAGGAACAAGCAAAGTATTAGCTGATGCATAATAGACTCCGGCGGAAAATAAGACATGGCCGATCGACGAGCGTTTCGCATCGAGATCAACCGGGGGATACCACGTTATATATAGCTCTGCGTCGATTCGCGGTCCAACCAGTCTGCGCGCTATACGTAAACACGCACGGAAAATAGACGGAGATTAGGGATATTCATGAATTACTCTCGTGTGCGTAACCCCCGGTCGTAGAGGCTTTTGTATTGCCCCACATACTTATTATTGTGTACGATACTCATGCGCTAAATAATTATAGAAGTGAACGGAAAGTACAAAGTTGGATACGGATACGCACACAAGTACAATATAGAATTCCAGCTCTAGGGACAGAAGAGGGGATTTAAGTGTCTATAAAGGCTTATTTTGGCCAGGCTTTGATATCATTTTAACAAAGAAGACACATTATTCGTTATGAAATGTATGTTTGTGTAAATACAAACTTTCAGGGGGGGGGGGCAATGTTATTGAAAATTGAAAATATGATTGTTCCCATCCCTGCTATTAATTTCATGGTTGTAAAAGTTCTGAAATGTGTTTTTATATTTGTAAACCATGGGCTAATTAGAAGAGCCTTAAACAGGAATTTCTTTTGGTAATTCCCAGACATTCGATGATGGTAATATTTTATTTCATAATTCTTTTGTCAATTGCGTTACTCCAGTTCATGTGTATTCCTGGAAATAAAATATTACAAAATTCTTTCCCTTATTCTCTTTTCTGTTTGATTTTGTTTTAAAGTGACCCGCGGAATATATATATATCTGGAAATTTATTTTCGGGGTTTGTTTGTGTGTAATATGACCCTTGGATAGAAATATAAGTGTGCGGTGGGCTGAAGGGCTCAAATAAAACTTGTAGAATTCTAATTTTCATCTTCAACATCATTATCACAATCACAATCGTCATCGCCATCACAATCATTATCATCATCACCATAGCCATCATCGCCGTCACCACCTACATCATCATCACCACCATTAGCATTGCATCACAATCATCATAATCACCGTCATCATGATCATCACCATGCACCACCTACATCGCCATTAATTGCCATCATCACCATCACGTTAACGACCAGCATTGCCATCATAATCACCCTCATCATCACCACCATCAGCATTGCCATCAAGATAATCATCGTCATCATGATCACTGTCATCATTATCATCATCACCATATCCATCATGATCGCCATCACCACCGACATCATCACCACTGCCATCATCATAATCACCGTCATCATTATCATCATCACCATATCCATCATGATCGCCATCACCACCGACATCATCACCACTGCCATCATCATAATCACCGTCATCATTATCATCATCACCATAACCATCATCTCCACCGTCGCCATCACCACCATCACAATCATCATCACCAACATATCAAAATATGTCAATGCTTGACTATTATTATGTTTACCCTGTGTAGGTACTATTTCTGGATGAAATACAAATCTGCAAAATATATCTTTAAAAAAGATTGTTTTTCTTTTGTGGGGGGGGGGGGGCTATTATTTAACAGGTCTGTGTAATTCACATTTCTTAATCAAAATTCATGCCAACTAACCCAAAAGAAAACCAGGTCTGGTTTCTTCTGAATAGCCTAGTAAATGGACAAAAAAATGTATTATTTAACACTACTACAAATAATAAATGCGATAGGACTACGAATAAAATTTGCATTTTCTAATATTTATATTTTATTTATAAACTGACTTTGACATTTATGTTGAGACCATCACACGCATAAAATGTGTCGCTGAGAATAAAAGTATTATTAGAGTTAAGTATTGTTAAATTGTATAAAGGTGACAGTTCAGTCAGTTTTCTATTAATATAATAAATGCTTTGTTCGTGTGAAGCTCCGGAATTCCACCTTGGAACTTTGGAAGTATCCAGAGATTTTTGTTTTATTGAAAGGAATAAGCTGAACAAAATCCTTCTCGTCCTTCTCCCAAACTCCCCGTTCAAGATTGTTTGTTCCAACGTGAAGCAAAACTGCGGTTGAGTCTTCAAATAAATAACCATTAAAACGAACAAAGGCATGGAGTCCAGCAAATGTTGATCCAGGAATGCAATGGAGACTGATGTGTGATGTCTGTCAATGTCCCGCAAGCTTCGATGGTTGAGTGCGTCTGTCAGAAAAACAACAACAAATGATAAGAAGAATAAAATGTCTTAGTTCAATGTATGGGGATTTGAAAAGATCTTATCAAAGTAGCTAGCCATTTATGGTAGACAAAACTGGCTTGCTTTCAAATTTATTTTTTTAAATGAAAACAAATTACAGGTGTCAGATTCATGAAGTTTTCCCTTCATTTTTCAAGATGTGCACAAGTTCTAAAATGTAAGTGTTTACCTTTGGCTTTTTGTTTTAATTCTGCTCTGTTCATAATCATAGGTCTACAACTCGCACAAGGAAATGCTGCTTATTTCTGTGGCTGGCTGTAAGGTTTGAGTTGAGCAGAAGACAGAACCAAAGTTTGAGAATCCCAAATTAATATAATTAATTATCCTTTAAGTAATTTGTCATTTTAATATCCAGCTCAGCTCAGCTCAGCTCACTCGCTCAGCTCAGGATTCCAGTACAAAACAATTTGATCAGTTATCAAACCCATTCATTACTTGTCTAAACATGTTTAAACCCTTGTAAATATACATTTAAAACATATCATTTGATCTAGATTTATAATGAATAGCAATGACTAATGAGCAGTCGATTTATTTACATTGCTGTCGATTTGCGACAACAAAAACTAAAAAGCTGACAAAAATATATACACATGGGACTACATAAATTCCTGCTGTATGCGCCACACAATGGCACAGCGACAAACAAGAAACCCCGCCATTCCTGACTAAAAGGCCGTAGCCATAGCAATTCCCCGCGGTTTCGAATCATTTTCCGTCTACTTCCGGTAGATTTCCAAAATATAGTCCAATAATTTGGGCATATTTCTTATTCAAACATTACTTGCATCTACGTGTTTTCAACATCAAACGATGGACTGGTTATCAAAGACGACGTAGGATGCAAAAATTCGAAATAATATTATCAATACCAGTCAGGAACAAGCAAAATACGACACTATGTAATGAGTAGTTAATTTCCGAGGACTAAAAAACGCTCTTTTTGTTTGCGATAAAAGTAAGCGCAAAATCTAACTAATTTGGGCAAATTTGGTGTCAAAGAACAGCGAAAATTTCAGAGATTGACTTACCCCACGATTCCGCCATGATGAATTGCACTGTAAGCCATACGAGGGCGACAAAATGATGCTACCAAAATCCCGTGGTTGGTCTCGTGTTTTACGAGAGCGTTGTAAGCGAGCTTTTCACCGAACGGGAATCTGAATAAAAATTGCCGCACAGCCTCATTATCGCGCACGCTGCGGTCTGACTGTGAGTGTATATTTGTATAGAAAATGTTGTTAATAAAACACAAGCGACAAGTGAGATTTGAAAATCAATTTTATTGATGATTACAAAGTCACTTTTCTGTATGGGTAAACAAAACAGTTTTCACCATTAGTGTGAGAGATTCTGATCATCATTGTAATGCAAATCAAGCATGTTTGAAGTGCACTGTTCTTTAATTAATACTTGATTATTTGTAGTGTGCTTTTTATCAATAAACCCTAATAGAAAAGAGAAACAAAAATAATGTTATGGGCCCTGTTACATATATGTGAACAAAACTGAATTGAATCCCATTTTCTTCTGTGCATGAATGGGCCTGGTGACAGCAAGATTGCCCATCCACACTTTACGTATAACAGGCATGTCTGTAGCTCTCTGCTGTAAGGTATCCCTCTGGACAACAATTATGATGAGCAGACAAACAAAAACAAGATTAGGACTTTAAGGTTGAATCCATCTAACCACTGCTTTTCGCAGGTAAGAATGTTAAGATAGTACATTGACACTGTAGAAATCCATTGTCCAATAATTTACAGGTTTGTACCATTACATACTGTACATCAGCTTAGTTAAAATGGAGGACAAAAACTGCTTTGGCCTAAAAGACAGTCTCCCACTATTTGAAATATTGATTGATAAGGTGATTGATAAGGTAATAAATAAAAGCTGGAATATTATATAACCAGAAAAGGGGGTTAAAACATGCTTGGAATAATGTAAATTGCAGTTCAGACTATACCATTGCTCTACCAGTAAGGTTTATATTACAAAGTGTTAAATCTGACTGATCACAGGGAGTAGCTTAATCCAATAACCAAATAACAATCACAAACCTTTGACTTAAATGGCCTTGGTGGAATTGTTCTTACTGTTCATGCATATAATCTTGAGTAGACCAGTAAACAAAAACATTCCAACAGAATTTTCTAGGATTTTCACTAATAGACTAGTAAGCCTCCATGAAAGTTTAGACGGGAATGAATTATTTATGTCAAGTTAATGGAAATATGAACTCAATTATTAAACTCATTACGGTAGTCATTACAATTACATACCTGTAATACATGTTCATGTACAGGTAGTCCTACAGTATATAATTTGTAAGGATCATGACTGTTGATTATAACACAATCATAGGCTACACTATAATGGGCTTTGGACAGTTAATTTCTAGATGAAGACATCTGCAGGTTTCATGTGCCGATGTCTATTAAAATGATGATTTAGCTTAACTTGAAACTAACCCTGTAAGTTGGGTCTTTGATTGGATCGGAAGATCGGAGCGACTCCCTTGCACCTGTGATCGGTATCGGCAAAAAAAATTGGCAGAATTTTTTTTTTTTTAAATGCCGAAAATTTTCAAGTTTTGGGTTATCAAATGTTTTTAAAAAATGCATACAGGTGTAGCTGGGATTATTTTTATCTTTTGGAGTTGTTGTAGACCCTGTTTGTTGAAATTTAGTGCCTTTTCATGACTTTGAGATTAATGACATTGGTCTAGGAGAAGAGGCAAAACATGCGGGCCGCCATCTTGGATTATAATGTACCGGTAGGCAAAAAAACAAAAAAACAAAAAAACAAAAAAACAAAAAAATTCTGATTTTTTCCGATCATTTTTATTGATCGGCGATCGGAAATTATCGGCCACCGATCCGACGATTGGTTACAGGCCTACTGAAACCTTTGATCAGTTTTAAGGCATCTTAAATAACTATATATTATTTTTTAATAATCTGTCTACCGGTAATAAGTTTCACCATTATTGAGTCCATGCTGCAGCTACATGTACATGTAGCAGATAATTCTCTGGGCATGGAATTCTTGTTTAGGCAGAAATCATTCATCCATAAATTGCTGACATCGCCCAACTGAGTAAACACTGTACTTCCAAAATTGAATAAATACTCATAAAAATGAAAATATTCATTCAGATTACCATAGTGACATTAATACATTGCTTGAAAAGTCAAATCTGAGCTTCAAATTTGTTTTAATTTCATCATTATGCTGCAACAGTGTACACTAGATATCTGCCTTCAAGTTCAAGTCAAACCAATTGAACTTCACACAAGAGCAGATATTTCTCTGGGTCTGAAAATCTCTTAAAAACAGCTGTGCAAATCAAAGAATACCTTGCCAAAATCCTTCTTAAAGGTACTATGTCCCTTTTGCAGCCAACCTCAAATTCTGTAGAACTTTGCAGGAATTATGAATATGTCATGTATGTCCTATCTGTGAAATTTAAACGTTAGCAGTGTCCTCATATTCAAATTATGCAAGGAAACCCGTTTACTTGCTAGACTTCACTGTCAGACACTATTGAGTGACTGACTGGCTTTTTTCCTTCTTTGTTAATAACATACATGAAAAGAGTTGTAAAGGGTACATGAGCATTTGTCTACATCGATAACCCACTTCTTGTGATGGCCAAGATTAAACTGATTGATTCTTTGCGCAGCATAAAACGTATGACCATTCGGTACAATTGTCTGAAAATCAAGACTATTACTTTTGGGCTCTATAGCCCTAAAGTCGATTTGACAACTAATAGTCACTATTTTCCCACTCGAAGACATTTTCAAGCCCCACCTTTTTTAGGGAAGTTCTAAATAAGTATTATCTTTCAAATGCAGTTGGAATTTAACTTTTTCATTTTTTTGGCCTGCAAATGGGACATAGTACCTTTAAATCATCATTCAAATTACAAGTATTATACAATATGATACAGAAGAAAGCCATCTAAGTCTATAACACATAATTTCCTCTTTGTTATTTAATTTTTAATATCAACTGTACACGTACATGACATGTATATGTCTAGGAAAGTTTGAGCACTAAAAAGCTAATATTTTGTTTAAAGGATTTATGGACTCATATGGATATAAGAATAAAACATTGCCAAATATTCAATGTAAATCATTAAATAAAAGATTATTTATCATCGTTGCAGAAAACTAAATAAAGTTTACAAAACATCAGCTCTTCATGTTAATATCTACTATCTCTGTACATGTAAGCCCAGACATCTACTGACTGACAACAGCAATGTACATGTATTGCTTAGTGATCACCTCATATTTATTTGCACTACTGTAGGGCATAAAGTCCTAACACGTTCTTGAGTGGGTGTCCAAATAACACCCATTATACACATAATTAAGCACAGGGGCTACCTAAAAATGACATTCTTTATCATGCAGATGTTTTTATCTCTGTTCCAGAACATGTATGTACACTATGCACAATATTGATCAAAAGCAGGATAAATTTGGAGACTTAACAGTTCTACCCTTTCAAAAACTTTGCTCGCTTTCTGATACAAGTACATCCTTAATAAAAAGACATTAAAAAATGATATACACACTGTGTCCTACAAGCACATTAATGCCAGTAACAAAATATCAGCACTGTTGTTCATACAGAATGCAATCAGTATTGACACTTGACAGCATTTTTTTTCTAGCAATATATTTCACCATCGGTTGTACATGTACAGTATATATTCTGTGATTTACTGAGAAGCCAAAAAAGGTAGTTAAAAAAAAGAATGCTCAACTAATAAACAAAATTTACAAACCACTAGTTTGCTAAAAAGGGGAAAAATTGAACAGAAGCGGACTTTGATTGGGTGTGGATCTTCCCAAAAACAACAAAGGAATAGCCTCGGGGGCCCCATCTTCCAAATTGATTGTCTTTTTGGTGTCAAGTGTCATGCTTGAGCTGGCAGGTGAGCTCCTATGCATATCGCACTCTAATGTACTTTTTTAGCATTCCTAACATAGTTCTAAAATTTTGTGGACAGACTACATCCCTCAGTGGTCATCCTTACACATTGTTCAATTGCCTTCATTTATATTGTTAAGGTTCAAACTGACCATGGGTCCAAGGGTTCAGTAAGGTTGCATCAACTTTATTTGCCCTGAACTGCTTACTTTGCTCAGGTATTGAATGGATTTTAATGAAAGCAGGAAAGTGACTCAAACAAATAAAGCAGTGATAGTCACAGGGGGGAATCTGATATTGTGATACAAGCTGAAGAATTTATGCATTTCCAAAGTTATGATCATACAAAGTTGCAAAATTGGTTTCCCTTGCTATCAGCTCTCTAGTATTGGTTTGTATCAAACAGTATTGAACATATTTATCCTTCTTGGTTAATGTCCAATATTAGGGCACATGTATGAACAAATAATTGGAAATTGGTTCAACTTTGAAAGATAACAAAAGGAGAGGTGCTTGCATGAGAAATCAGTGTTGCCATTTTGTGTTTGATTCCTAACAACTTAAAACTTCATAAATTTATCAAATTTCATCAATTTGGCCCATGTTTCATTTCACTTTTGTTTTCATTATGGCATAGAACTTGATGCCAGGGTAAATGTTCCTATCAAGGCTATCTCAAGCAGGATGTCTGGAATGGAACCCAGAATTCTTGGTCATTATCCATTGTTTTGAAGTTTGAACATTCCTGACATTATAACGGTGAGCTCTTGATTGTTTGCATGCGCATGCCTGAGTAAAGAGAAGCTACGCAAAATGTCTCTCACCTGCATGTAGGGCACTAATTCAGCTTTAACAAAACTTGTTTTCCTTCAGATGGAATTGAAATGCTACATACATATGTATACACAATGTACATATAATTTTTTCTTTTGCTGCCTCCTTCTGAGTTGCATAAGATAATCTGTATTCTATTTGTTCTAGCAAACTCAGTGAATGAAAGGACTTCGTTTTCTTCTTGTAGTGTGACAGGAGATCCCGAAAAACAGCATATTTAAAACCTGAAATCTAAAATGTACTCCATACAGCTTGTACAGGTATCTGTTTATCAAACCATCAAGTGATGAAAGTAATTTGCGGATCACAGATAATAGCCAATTAAATTTATCTCAACGGAATGAAGTCCCTGGGGAAATACTCTGAAAGCTTTATACAATGTATTTAGAGCTCGATTAGCACTCAATTAACAAATGTTCTCTGAAAGCTCACTTAATCCATAATTCATTTCTAATGGAAGGAGAATCGAGCACATACATGTACTTATCCCTACACGGAGGCCTCCGCTTCAATTTAATCAGTTTCAGGAATTCTGAAAGCCCTTTTCTTGGTCGATTAATTGGAAAAGAGATAATGGGAATGGGTTTAGTTTTCAATTTTCAATGTCACATGGCTCTTTTTATGCAGTTTGGTAACTGAAATGACAACATTTGAAAAACATCTATTCTATATAGGCAATGAACAGTAGGCCTACTGTTGTTATGTTGTTGTTAATTGTTACTGTTGTGGTTACTTTTGTTGTATGGTTATTGTTGTCATTTTTTTAAAGGTATTTCAAAGATAATGCAATACAATTCTTTCTTTTTCTTGTTTCTTTTTTATCATCATAGCACAGTTGATAGGTTCAAAAGTAAGAATGTCAACAAGTATCATGATAGTGCAATGCTTGCTTGCTGAGCACTGTGTGATTTGTCAGGACTTTGATGACAATTGGCAGTCAACAGGGAATTGCCTTCACATGTAAACAGCAAAATCAGAACCCAATTTAGGTGAGCTTTAGAGACTAAACTCCAACCTCCAAATAACCTTTCATGATTTCACATTTCTTATCTGAGAGTTGAAATTGCTTGGCTTGTTCTTGTAAGACCAAAAATATTTCTTTGTAAAAAAAAAATGGTTCTCAGGCCCAGGTATATACATTAAGCTTTCAATATTTTACCATACACCCTGTAGGTCACTTCCTTTCTGGCTGCTAAATGTACATCCTGTATCAAGAAACCTAGATTTTAGAATTTTGTAATATTTGCCATTATTCTATATTTGTTGTTTTTAACCAACTGATGACAGGTCAGTGGGTTCTTACAAATTATTCTTCTCTAACATCACTATTTAAATAATAACAAAGAACTTATTTTAAGATATTACCAACTGACTTGACAATTTTGAAAAAGATTACCATTTAACGTTTGTTGGGTTTCATTCTCCTTTAATAATAATATTGTACAACTGAGTTGTATGTACTGTACATTTAGTTAAGAAACAGGATTCAGGAATAGGTATAAAAGCACATTAGAAACCAACCTTTATGGTATGCAGGCATGAATATCATATCACCTCAATCAGGAAGTTATACGTGTACAGTAGGTGAATGCTTTTTAAAGTACACTATACACATGTATGTATTGCAGACATACATTACATTATGGAAAAACGAAACAATTTTTTACAGTATAATATTACAGGCTCCAGCTGCATACAGTTTATGTTACTGTATTTGATGCTACCTTTTCCCCGCCATTATTTGGTATAGAATGAACAACTATTCTGCAAGCATCACTATTTAAATCTGCTACAGACATGTACTGCAAGTTGCCATATGCCCATATGAGTTTAAATTAAGGCTGTGCACAACCGTGTAATGAGGTACCCGAAAAACACTTCCTGGCTTACAAGCGAATACTTGAATATTCGGACGCCATGTTTTTTTTGTTTTTTTTGTTTTTTGTTTCTTTTTTTTTGCCCCCACCATACCACGGGAGCTGTATCCCAGGTCCGTCTCCGAAAACTCATGCAATTTTAATGAGTTGCAGTTGAAGGTGCCGATTTAATAATACTAATAACAGTAAACAATGCTGTTTTAAAAACCAAAGATGGCAGAATAATCCATTTTCCTCCGAGTCCAAACAGATATCCAGACATTTGGTCCCAGTTTCTGGGTGGTGAGTTTGACAGTGACTGAGCTGGGAAACTTCTTCTTTTTTTTCCTTTTTTTTTGGTGGCCGAATATTTGAGTACGAGTAGTTGTCAACAGTGCGGGTACTCGAGCATTCAACTACTCCTCGCAGCCCTAGTTTAAATACAACAAGTTTTTCATGTAGTTCTACAGCTGATCATGTTAACACAAATTCATATTGTTGATCATATCTTCGTATAATATTGTTCAGTATTATCTTAAATTGAATTTTCACAGTTTATACAAATTATGTGCCATAATTCTTTCTAGTGAATTGGGATCCATTCAAATGGACGCTTCACCAATTTCACAAAAGGTACAATAAAACGGTCATCATCATCATCACGTACCGTATCAAGTCAGACATCGGCAGTCACAGCCATTCATTTATATCTACAGTATTATCTGCTATTCTTAAAAGGCTGGTATTGCAATTTCCTTTATGGTTGCCTATTTGTTCAGATTTGCAAAATCATGTATGTGAGGCGATGCCTTCCCCTGCTTCTCTTTCCAGCAATCTCTCCTGTTAATATTATTTTTCTAGATTTTTCTTTACGATACATGTATTTCGCTAGTCTCAGGATTATATTAGAATCATGTAAAGGCCAATCAGACATCTAAAAAAAAAAAATGTTTATTTGTGGGTGTACACAGTACACTAGACATGTAAAGTTATGGGTAGAAAGTCTTTCACAGAGAAGCATTGTTCAAGGTATGAGAATTGTAGTACTAGATGATTGCTGGGACAGTATTTAAACAAGGTTAAAACTCTTGAACCTATGCATAGCTTTGCCTTAAATTGGTAAGCTCAAAAATGTTCTTTGTAAGAAAAATTTAATTCTACATGTTGTTTCGAAATTACAAGATAATAATGTCTTTAGACTTTTGTTTCGGTAAGTCGATAATTAAAAAAATGAGAGGTCAAAAACAATTTACATCCTGAAACCAGGGAAATATTACAGCTACATGTATATCGTTTCTCAGAGCACTTGAAATTCAGATATTTATTGAACAATCCTTCCCCACACAGGTTTGCAATAAGTACTTACCGTAAAGATGAAATATATAATGGAAATATTAAATGTGTGCAACAATATGTTTCCTCTTACATGTACATGTAATTCAGTTCTGCATTCCCTTTAAGTACGGACAAACAAACTAGGAAGGAAGTGAGGAGCTTGAGAGTGCAGTTTCCAATGTATCATGAGTAAGCACTTGATATGCCGCGAGGGATTTCCTATTCATCTACGAGACAATTCTAAACCGGACAAAATTGTAATCTATCCAGCAACAACAACAACAGCAAATATAACTTACACATGGATTTAGCTAATTCATCTAATTTCCGTAATGGTAGTAGGATTGCAGATATTCAGGATACCATTCAGTTGGGTCTGTTTGAGGGTATGGATACAGCATCCACTTCGATAGCGATAATGTTTCTGTTTATCTACATGTGTCATGAATAATCCCCCAGTAATTAATTATCTGCACCAGCACACACACTTCTCCCCCATGTTCACCCCAGTCATACATTATATTAAAAGTATATATATAGTCAATAATATCGAGGTCAAAAGTCAGGAGACAGGGTTACAGGTCATGAAATCAAACACTTGTATCTTAGTAATTTAATCACCTTCATTATTCTCTTCAGTACAAATGAATGAAGATGTATTACAAATTCTGCTTTGATATTGATACACCTGTATGTTCTTAATGATGTTTATAAATTGTATAGATATACAGGTATATATCTACAATGTACTGTAGTTTGGTTTATTAAAACCTCAAAAGCTGCTTTATTATTGTTTTTTAAAAAGGAGAAAGAGGGTTACATTGTACATGTCGATCAGGACTGATTTTGTTAAATTCCTAAGGGTCTATGGCTCGTACATATATGTACATGTGTACAATACCTGTAGTACAATTGAATGTATAAATCTGTTTTGGAAGATCATTAAAATCTCAATACCTTGAAACATGTGTTAAGTACAAGCAGATCTATCAAACTAGACCCTAGTTTCAAGATGCCAGTGTCTGCTAAATTGGCAATTGGCCCACCACTAGCAGACTCATACTGTGGTGCCTGGCTGTGACAGGTCAGATTTTCTTGTCTAAAAATCTGTCATAGACCTTGAAATGACTTTAATTTCTCTCAGTGTCACAGTCAGACAACAAACACTGTGAAAAATTTGAATGCATTTAAAGATATTAATAATAATATTAGATCTAGATCTAGGTCTACAAAATAAATAACTTGATAAATCACCTAAACTCTCCTCCGATCCCCCCCCCCTTCCCTCTCCCCTTTCTCCTCCTGATCATCATCAATCATCGTCATTGCCATCATCAATCATCGTCATTGCCATCACTTGTCTTCAATAAAGTCTGAACATTAAAAACTTAGAGGGAAAACTTTTCAACGGATTCTGGTAAAAAGTTAATCCCCTTGAATGGCTTGACCTTGACCTTGTGCGTGCAAAGGGTTGCTTTCTGTGAATGGGGAATGTTGAAAAATGTCTGTTTCATTAAAGAATTCCCCATACCAGACGGTTATTTCTGTCTATGCAAACATGTGACAATTCGTTTCTCCAAGGAGTTCCATTGTCCAAATCACAAGCGTGAGAATATTTACAGCTCAAGACACACCGTGACCTACACACATACACTGCGGGAAGCTCCGGGGAAGATTCAACCTCATTCCCGGACATGGTCACGAGACAGCCTGAATAAATGGCTAAATCGAATGAATTTTCATGGAAACACTTAACTAATGACAGTCATATAAAGAAGGTCGAAAACCACTTACCAAACTTTCCCCGTTGAACCGCACCAGCATACAATAAACTCGCATATTACGGTCAAACAATCGAAATAATAACTTTTAGCAAAGTTTCCACAAAGTTGGCCATCAAACTTCACGCGACAGTTCAGTCGAAATAATGTAAACACGTATAATGCGCGCGTCCGGTGCGCACGTGCACATGGCGGGCGCGCGTTATATGGCGAAGTGCTGAAATGAACGGATGATGCACGGGCCCGCCGCCCTATAAACAAGTAATATTTTATTTTTAAAACTTGTTCATATAAAACTGAAAGAAAAAATAATCAATCAGCTGAGGAAATGATGAGGATGAGATGAATTTCAAATGAGATGTATTCACTCAAAGGGTAATACCGCGTTCGATATCATGTTCTTCCTTCTTCGATACATTCCCCGATCTATTCATGACCATGCAACAACAAAAAGTATATATAAAGGAGGAATACATCGAAAAAGCATTATAGCTATGCCAGGGGCGGATCTAGCTTTTTGCCAAGGGGGGGGGGGGGCCGGGTTGACCTAGTGGAGGATCCAGGATTTCCCCAAAATCGCGCCGTTTTACTGTTTTACTTTTTTTTTGTTCACTTATACAAATAATTGGCCGCCCAAAGGAGGGGGTGTAAACCGCCGAAACACCCCTAGATCCGCCCCTATATGCCTACTTTGCAGCTGCTTTTAACTGTTTGATGAGAACATAATGGACCGAAGAAAAAGACCTTCCCACATTCATCCATTAATTTGATAGATGTATGATCGCTAGTTACTTTTCTGGGAATATAAGAACTCCCCTCCCATAAATTATACCTTCCATGTGTTGTCGAGTGATTAATTATATTTATGCAGGCAGTATCTGACGTTTTACATATTTTTTCTCAGAGCAGGGGAAACCCCCTACACATACCCGTAAAGATACACAATTGTTGGGAAATCAACCGTCAGCGTAAGGCCCGATATGAGGTCATGGAGATCATTATTTTCAAAAGCCGCTTGTCGGGATCAGAAAAGGTTTCTTCGACCTCCAGTACCAATGCAAGCAGCGCGCCAATCAGATGGACAATTTCAAGCCCATTTTCACCTGATATATTTTCTATTAAATGCCCCCTTTCGACTTTTCAGTAATGTGTCATTTTTTATGTCTGTAAATAGAGCTTGTAGGAATTACGAACGTACCTTTAGGCTAAAGGTTTTTTTATATTTTTGTTTTTTAAGGTTATGGTGACGAAAAAACATAACTCCCCGCCCTCCTCTTTGTAAACGTGTACATCCATATTTCATTTACACCTACTTCTCAATTCCATTATAGAAAGGACGTTTTAAAAATAAAAATGCTCTACTTAACTTTGGGTATAATATATAAAAGTAGGCCTATATAATTGTCATACTCCTCGAGGTGCTTTCTTAACAGTATAAGACAAATGGACTCTCCAACCCCATAACGGATACACTGTCATTTCGTTTCCAATTCCCCGAAAGATAATACTTTTTCATATCTGCCTTTTTTATGATAGAATATGATAGAGCACTTTTTTTTGTGGATCCAATTTGTTAGAAAATATCTAGCGGCGAATCAGCCAGCCGGTGAATTACCGGAGGGTTGGGGGGTAGAGATTCATTTTTTGGGGGGCGAACATTTTTTTTTTTTTTGCCAGGGGGGGCGCTTTAGTTTTTTGTTTAAAAAAGGTAAAATTTACGAAATTATTTTGATTTTTTACCTGTTTTGGGAGCTAGGGGGCAGGCCCTCTACACACACCCGTAAAGGATTATTGGAAAAATCAAACGTCAGCGTTATGGATGGTATATGAGGTCCTGAAGATCATTATTTTCAAAAGCCGCTTGTCGGGATCAGAAAAAGGTTTCTTCGACCTCCAGTACCAGGGAGCGCCAATCAGATGGATTTGCCAATCAGATGGACAGGGATTTCAAGCCCATTTTCTATTAAAATATATTTCATATATATCTACCTTTTTATGATAGAATATTTTTCCCCCATTACATTAAAAATAATATTTTCCCGCCAGTATATTTTTCCCCGGGAATCTCATCGGCGGACTCAAAAAAAAAAGATAAATGGAACTAAGATAAAAGGGCGGAAATTAAGCACTGAAAGCTTCAGGCCTGTTGATGATATTTATTGGCGTCAGATCTGACATACAATGGTTATGATGATCATTATATGATATTCCCTCTTCATGAATGACCGAGCACAGGTCTACTTAACTTCACTTATACATGTCCAAATAAATTCATGAAACACCAAACTGGCGACGCAGTATCACGTGGATTATTTTTTCTTCATAATATTATTCTCTTTATACTTAGCCTACGGCAGTTTATTAGAGCGGAAATACAATGGGATCGGGGCTTTGCACAGGATATTTGCACGAGGGTGACAAGTCACTAGTACAGAAAATTATACGACTGTTAAATTGTAAGTTTGGTCCAAATGGAATTGAGTTTAATTTAAAACTTGGATATTGATTGAAGGCAAACATTGTATGTTTGCAATCGTAGGCTCCATCTTTTCTTTGAATAGTAGCAACGAACTGATCAACAAGTGAACTGAATACCTCCTTGGCGGAAACAGTTTCTCATAACACTGCTATAGGATCGAGCGATATTCGACTATTAAAGATTTGAACTGAAAACTACGTCATCAATTCACCGATTTCTTTATGAAAATCTATTCGGTAAAACGAATCATCGTGCACTCGTTTTTTCCTCTTTGCTTTGTGGGGGCGGGAATTTTGGTTGAATTAATGTCATTGTCCTTCATTTTTATTGGCCAACCTTTTACCTCTCCTGTTCTTCCCTTTCTTACGTTATCATTACCTCTAGATAATAATAACAAATCTCAGTCCCTCTCTCTCTCTCTCTGTTCATTTTCCACATTTTCTCTCATTTCATTCTTGATTTTTTTGTTCAATTACAACAAAATTCCTGATTTCACTATCTTGAAAACGGCCATAGGTACAACAAATTGCGTACATACATAATTATAGTACTTCATGCAGATACAATGTGTGACACAAGAGAGATGAAAGAGTAGTAGGATATAAGAGGCAAAAGATTATTTAATTGTTTATCACATGAGCCTTTAAGTACCAATTCACCAATTGTTTAACACATGTATACACTTCTCACAGCATATTGCACTGTAATGTATTTCCATAATATTTCAATATATTAGTTTTTGTATACCACAAATATACCGGTAATCAATTTGTAATCAGGCTTAATCAAATTACAACATATACGTTATGTAATTATCTCATTCAAATGCAGAAGACAATCAATTCTATATATATTAACTTTAATTCAGCAAACACAACACTTGAATATTCAATATTATGTTATTATTTGAGTATACATTACTATAATTTATAAGCAATATTTTGTATATAATACAAGGTCAATATTGGATTATTTGAAATAAGTACACCTTAAGCATAATATCACCAGTTTGTTAAATCAAACAAAAAAAAACCAAAACACAAAGTCATTCAACATAGGATCCCACATGTTCATAACACTTTCAAGAAAATAAACAAAATTTAAAATTCGTTGTAAATTTATAGAATACATATTGCACAATCATGGACTGCATATTCATATAATATAATACTAGAATCTGAAGTGGAATGGAAATACATTTACATAGAACTATATTAACAAGGAGGAATGCTTTTGTATTCCCTTTGAACACAATAAGTCATACTGTAATAGAGTTCCAACTAAGCACAAATAAGAGCATGAAGTAACAATCTAAACCACCCGTTAAGAAGATTTTAAATCATCTTTTGAATCATCTGTTCTTTAACTTCCTGCATTTCCCTGAAGATGTCTCTATATGTCACCTAAGCCAACTAACCCATTGATTCCTGAATTCTTTCATTCCCGTCTTCATAAGATAGGGATTACCAGTTCTGACTGGGAATGGGTTAAATGAACACATTTCCTCTAGTTGATGCAAAATACTTACCAAGAGTATACACAACAAAAATAACTATGAAAATCAGACACCAAATCATATAATATATGCACGGTATAACATATTCCAATAATTGCAGCCATTTATAAGGGCAGTTATAAAGGGGATTATTTTCCCCTGACATGAATCTGTATATGTATAATTTTAATTGCCACATATTTTCCATATAACAGATGAAGAATACCAAGGAAAACTGAAGACATTTACTGTTCCAAAATAATCCATTACAATCTTTTGCAAGGACCTTTCTAATATGGTCTTAAAATCATTTGGAAATAGATTCACACACAATTTAACCATACTTAATTTTCCTTCTAATCAGAACCTACAGACATGTTTTTAAAGATTTTCTTGGATTGTGTTGTTGTATTTTTTAATGCAAATATATGTTTTTGCATTTGCTTTTACTCTCAACTTCATATAATTTCATTGCATCTATATACTATCAGCACATCAGCGTTTGAGCAACAGACAAAAATAATTGCACAGTACATTAAAGGTACAGATTTAGCAGCCAATTGTATCATAAATCTTGATCAATCACAAAGCTCACCATGTTCTTTTTGCAAACTCTCAATATTTTGAAAACATTTATTAATATTTCCAAATATCATTCATATCTGTAATATCTGGTTGGATAAATTTTGCCTTGCAATAGATTTGGTTCACTGTAAACATTCTTTTGATGATCAATTGGTGATCCAACATTTGCTTCAGTGAAAATTACTCCAACAACAATTGCTGTAGGAATTATTTCATAAAAAATGTAGGGTTAGGGTTAGGGATGAGATTAGGTTTCACTATAGGTTATGTTTAGTGTTAGCGTTATGTTTAGTATTTGGGTTATGTTTAGTGTTAGCGTTAGGGTTGGGTATAGTGTTGGGTCGAGGTTGAAGATAGGAACTTGGTGAGTGTAGAAAATTGTCGCAAGAACAAGCCTGATACAACTTTGGGTTTTTTTTGGCTACAAACAAAACAATTCACGTTTTCAGTAAAGGTACAATGAAGTTTGAGAGTGGTCTTTAACCATGCATATTTCAACAAACTTGCTTAGTCGGTTACATGTCAAACACACGAAGGACATTAGTTTAAGTATACTTGACCAAATTCATACTATCATTATATTAAGGGTTAGTCCTGGCACCAATTTGGCTATAATACGTGTAGAAGAAAAACCAGAAAACACACAAACAAAATCAATACAATCATAGCTCCCTCAGCCTTAATCAGATTTTCTTCACCTTACACCGATCTCTTCCTCTTTTTAAATTCCCATTTACAAATTATAAGGTATAGAATAATTGGTATATTGTATTCCAGGGGGGAAATAGATTTGTTCAGCCAAAAAGATAAATGACTTGTTATATCCCTAATAACTTTCAAAACTATTTTGTTTTTGGACACACTAGATGAACCCATGAAAACACATTTCAATACAATTCAATACCTTGTCCCAAACTGTGTGACTTTTAGAGTGCATTTGAGAACCTGTGTTACATGTACCCGTCTCTATTTATGAAAATGCTACACCAAGAACAGTCAATATCATAACAAAATCAAGTTACATTTACCTTTGATTTGTACTGAGAATATTTCAGAATTACATCAGACATATTCTCATTAATTACTTTGAGTATTATGTAGATAGGCCATGCTACCTGAACATGTTCATAAGTAGTCAATGAAAGATATTGGATGAACACATGACAATTTGTCTCAATTACATGCCACATACAGTACTAAATATTCATATTTCACATAATACACATTCATGATACTATACATACAATTGCGAGTGGAGTTTTCCCATTTGATGAAATGATAAATAGCTATATACACAATATACACAAGCATGGATATAGAAATTTACACAGACACGTGATGAAATTATATACAAAGGTAGGATGTCGCGAGACATTTACAAATGAAATGATACAATTTCAGAAAATATTTACATACATGTACAATTACAAATGTACAAATACCAAAGAATAGCA
This sequence comes from Strongylocentrotus droebachiensis, assembly GCA_035222895.1. Lineage (NCBI taxonomy): Eukaryota > Metazoa > Echinodermata > Echinoidea > Camarodonta > Strongylocentrotidae > Strongylocentrotus > Strongylocentrotus droebachiensis. The sequence goes on from JAVYIG010003175.1 coordinate 48,286, forward strand.
CAGTGTTTGGAACTCCCTCTTCTGGGAATTAGGCAGAAGTACAAGGAGTGTGTTATATTTATTATGTATACCGGTACTGGTATCTATCTTAATGCAGATGTGAAGATAATACTACATTCATTCTTTCATGCTACATTCTCACCATGATGACCCTATTCAAACAAAAAGCATGATGGCAGAGATGCCAACCTCTTGACACAAAAAAACAGACTGAGTTTCCTAAAAAATCAGATTTTGGAGAGAAAAATCAGATTTTCACGAAAACTCGACATTACCAATGGCCGGTTGGCCCAGGGCCAGTAAAATTTCAGAAAAATGTGATACTGGTACGTACAGTCAAGTAAAATGTTTGCTCTTTCATCAAAATTTTAAAAGAAAATTGTAAAGCAAAGTTTTTGTTGGGGCTGCGGGGGTTTACTTGTTGATGTTTTAATGCGATTCCGTGGTTTTTATGGGTATTAAAAAAAATATATAAAAAAAATAATAAAAAAAGTTTTGTTGTTGTTGTTGAAAAATCGTATTTTAAGAGGTGATATCGTATTATTGTATTCTACTCTTATTATCGTACTAAATACGATTAAATCGTACTGGTTGGCACCTCTGTGATGGCTATAGCCACGACGAGTAGACATCTCAAATTATTATTAGATTCAAGCTTTACCATTGCCATGCTACAATTACAAAGGCACAGAATTACAATGATATAAATTAAGAAGATCAATTTTGTATTGAATCTTGAATCTTAAGTAGATGTTCGCATAGTACATGTTTTCGATTAGAAGATGTTGATTCAATTTGTATAAAATCACCACCAGCCGGATGTGAGTTCTATCCATCAAGCTTAACAGCCAGTGCATACACTACCATAAATACAATGCTTATCTTTGATCAGTTGTTATCTGATTTTCTTACATCACAACCTTTTCCCCCAAATGATTTATAAATAAACACTGGCAGCTAATTCAACAATCATTGCACAGATGTACATTAAACTGAGTAATACATCCATTGTTGTTGTCTTTCTACCAATGGCAAAACATAGAAACAACAAAGAAAACCTGAGCAGAAAAAGAAAATACTTTATTCCAGTGACATGAGCAAACAAACAAGTGTAACATAAAGACAAAATGCATCACTACGTGAAAATGTACTAGAACTGTTTTGAAATCTACAAGTGCTCGGTCAGAAATAATATATATTAAGATAGTTGATAGCTTTAGGTCTACATACAATTGTTTAAATCTTTTTACCTTATATTTCATATTTCTAGAAGCATGTTAATACAGAGAACCTGTAGGTACATTTATCCACATTAACACATTAACCCTTTTCTCTATCTCTTTATTTTTGTTTGGTTATTTTACTCTCTCTTCAAATCTACCTCATCTTAACATTCCCTTTAAAATCACATCTCTCTCTCTCTCTCTCTCTCTCTCTCTCTCTCTCTCTCTCTCTCTCTCACTCTCAATCTATCTCCCTCTCAACCTATCTCCCTCTCAATCTATCTCCCTCTCAATCTATCTCTTTCTCTCCCTCTCTCTCTTTCCATTCCCCTCTCTTAATTTTACCTGTTGATTACTCAACAAAAGTCTATCTCTTCTCTTCTCTTCCTACCCTTTCTTCCTTTTCCTCACATTTGGTCTCCAAGTGCAGCACCCATCTGACTCATCATCGCTTCAATGGCTTATCAAGAACATGACATGGACATAGTAGATTAGCAGATTACCTATCCATGAATGATCTTGACAGAAGTTGGTGACCGATCTACAATGTCTTGAGGTTGTCATTCTTGGTATGCATGTAGCATGCCTTGAGGGTAGTAAACATGATGCCTAGCTTGCCATGGGTATGGTTAGGGTCCATCATATCATCGGTAAACTGGATCTCAGAACCTAGATGAGGAATCCTGTAAAAACAAACAGATTTTTTTTTTTTTTAAATTAATGAAACTGAACTGAATTTAAATGTAAAGATACACTGCATAAAAGGACATTATGTATGGATTATCTGTTCCATAAAATGAGGGATATTTGTAATTATATGCCTTGCTTGTACCAAACCCTCGTTATAATATAAATTTGCCTCTGGTGTTTAAAGCATGAAACATAAACATGTTAAGCAATCATTACACAAATGGAATGATATAGCAGATAGGAAATAATTCACTCTGCTTTAAGTAAAGCACAAATGTCATAAATTATTTTGAAATCTACTTCCTTTATGAAATCACTCTACGCTCAACCATCATCTAAAAAATGGTCGAGAAATCCAGACCGATTGTGAGCGTGGTGACGATGATACCTTTCATATCAGCTTTTGGGTCTAGTATGAATTCAGTCCGGATTCAACCCTCTTCATCAGTCAAGTATGACTGATGCCTTTCATACAAGATTTTGGGACTAGACAGAGTCAGAATTCAGTAAATATGAAAGGGGTATAAGGCACTGCTACAAAAAGTATTAAGCCTATGGGAATGAGACAATTCAGAACTCAACGGGTTAAGTCCGGCACACTGACCTTGCTCTGACCACCACATACTGGAAGACAGGGAAGAGGTCATCCATTGACCATACATGACCCTCATTATGCTGAGAGTTGACCACATTGTTGATCCCTTCAAAGGATGCCTCAATGACGTGTAGCTTGTCAATGGGGCAGAAGGTTGTACTGATGTTCTGCAGGCTGTCGATGGCCTCCAGGAAAGATGCATCCTTCGTCTCTTTGAGCTGAAATAATCAACGTAAGAATTGAATAAACATATAACAATGATTCTTTAAAGCCCCACTGCACTACTTGCGCCCCTCTATATAGCAAACAGTGCCTAATCGGTGACCGTTGATCCCCCATGGTCCCCTATTTCTTATGTTAATTGAGAGCTGATTTGATGAGATGACCACCTTTCAGTGACCATGTAGAGAGGTCTAATCCTTCCTGGCCAAACTAGTGCAGATAGGCTTTCATATACACCAAAACTTGTTTCAGAGGGTGTTTACCTTTACCTATGAAATGCTGTAATGAATTATGAATTGATGATAGGTATATTCATGGTGTAGTATATCTAAAACGTCTATTATGAGGTGCACATGGAGAGATAAAGGTAAAACAAAGGGTCCATTTTTTTATGGAGGCAATATTTATAAAAAAAATAAAAAACTATTTTTGTTTGTTTTGCCTTTCGTGTGGGCTGTTGATGATTGATATATCCTATCAGAATTTCACAGAAAATGGCAGGGATCAAATTTAAATTGTAAAAACTATGATCATGGAAGCAAAAACTGTCCAAGCCAAATCTTTTTTTTCAAAGCAATATTGGCAGCATATCCCAAGGGTAGTGATATGCTATTTTTACCTACACCATGCCTTAGTTCAACAAATAGGACAAACAATACAAAGGAAACTGGTAAAAAAAGGGACTTTAAACTTTCTATAGAGACCAGCTGTTTGTCATATGATGTCGTCATAAATACACATGATGCTGGAATAGGAGCTAATCCCCCAATTGCGTTTAAACACATAATGGTGTAATTAGCTCATCACTCTCTCAATTGTATTGTCTATCAGGGGAATAATCGAGCACTTAAGTAATTGGTTTCATGGCCATCTAATGACCAATTTTCTTGTTTAATGACCAATTAAAACAAGAAAATTGGTCATTAAATTAATCCTTGTGATGTTAAATTTCAATGTCACTGTTAAAGTGGTAAATACATATAACTAAAAACATTTTTATTCTGTATGATTGGCACTTCATGAAGGTATCATACATTCAAAAAATGTTTAAATATCACTTCTGTAAAAATGAAAATTATGAATTTAAGTTCAAACATGCAACCCGACAAGGTGATGTGATAAAGTGTTGAATAAAATGCTTAATGTGAATACATACAACATTGAAAATTCACATGTACCAATAACAAATTAGTAAGTTTTGTACCTTTCCAGGATTAGCTAGTGTGGTCTCATCAACTTTCCAGAATTTCCTGCAGAAAAAAAAAAAAAAAATTATAATTGACATTTCTATCATATACCTGAAGATTCATACAAACATGGGTTCACTAAATAAAATATATGCTTAAAATAATGCAACCCACTTCTTTTACTATTTTACATCAATGGGTAGTATTAAATTTGGCAACGATAATACATGATCAAATATCTCATAAAGGTACAGGGTGATCCTTTAGTCTCATTATTGAATAGAAAGGTACAAATTACAGTTCCTGCTGCAACACATGATGCAGTAAGTAAATAATAACATTTTGAAGTAAAACAATTGGTGAATTATGTATTGTAAACATGTATTGAAAAGTAAAATGACTATTTTTGTTGCGTTTTGTAATATGCAACATTTATTGAAACAGTTGATTTAGTATTCACAATGAAAGCCTAAACTGAGTATGGAAGTATAGCAATAAAATACCCTATGTCTCTAAGCAGATGACGTTTTTAGTTAAGAATTGTAGTGTGAAAGAAAACTACCACTTTGATAAGGCAAATTTATGATTTTATGACAAATCTGGGCCCCATTTAATAAGATTGTCATCAGTGACAAACAACAGTTTTTGTTATAAGCTAGTGAAATCCTTGCTTCTGATTGGTTATCAGCAGATTTGTCACTGATTTTTGTCATTGAAAACAGGCTTTGTGAAACGGGTTCCTGTTCCTCTATGTATTTAATGTGAATACTTACTGGTCTACTCCAAGGTAAGCCATAAGACCTAGATCAGACTGTTTGTTGAGCCTAGCCAGTCTGTCTCTGTAATGCTCATCTTCCTTCTCATTACGGAGAGCATACAGAGTGAAGATAACGGGGTAGAGGCGTGGTAAGAGGGTCGGATGAAGGAGGCCTTCACTTGTTATCTGGTGTGATCTGAAATCAAACGTATATACAGTAGATCAAACTTAGCTGTTTTCTCTCTATTTGTGAATAACACACACTAAGAATCAATGAATTGTGAATAATAAATAATATTAATAGTATGGATATTTATAAAGCGTCGGTATCCGCCAGGTTCTAACGTCATGGCGCTGTACAAATTACAAATACTGGATCAGGTAGGGGATATGACGATGCATAATTCAGATTTTGTGATTTGAAACTTTAGCAAATTACTTGCAATCACTATTTTCAGGGAATGAAGGTAACCAAAGTAGAAAGCTGTTCAAGTAATGATTCATCTATTTTGATCTTTGTTTTACTTCAAATTTGGACAACTGACAAAATATGCCAATGCTTCTAGTTTTAAAGTAATAGTCTGGTTTAGTTGGAAAAGTAGTAAGGGAAAGTTACAAAACAACATCCACTTTCAACAGTGTTCCTCTCTTAGTAAATTACTGTTTATTTCACTCATTCTCTTGCCTACCATATTGACTCTCGACAAGGCATTAGTGTACACTGAATCATACCCTCAGTCCCATCTACTGACTTACATGTCATCCTTGTCCTTCTCCGTGGAGCTACTATAAGGTGCATTCTGTGGTTGCATTGAGTGCGCTTCACCGTAGTCATAGTAGTAATGAAAGGAAGGGGTTTGTTCCATCACGGGGGTCTTCACTCTTGGCTCTTCGCTTGGTAAGTCAGGAAACAGCACTCTGTAAGAAATCATTTGAATTAAAGATAAGCTTGAGTTATGGTAATGATAGAAAATAAATTCTAACAGAATCCAACAAAACTTACACTGAATGTTCAAGGATACAAATAAATTCCATGTGCCAGATTTTGGTAGATAATATATATAGGCTGAGTAATAAGTGTAGAAAGATAAGGAAATCAAGGTAAGTAGGCCTGACACCATTTGCTTAACACAGGTCTCTATGTGCAAATGAGAGTTGTGGTTTTTATTGAAGATGATTTCTAGCAAGTTTTTGTGAGGTCATTTTTATTTCACTGGTTCAAACAATCAATTTACTACAAAATAAAAAAATCCAGAATGAAATTATCACCATGTTCTCTCGACATACGATGCCCATAACAGAGCTCAAGATTAGCTTCAATTCATAAAAATGATCACAAATTCAAAGAACGTTCAACAATTCATGAAGGAAGATATACAGATGCACTAAAGTTGGTACAGAATTCTCTTTCAATTGTTATCTTCTCTGCTGGATATCACTTTCCATATTGTAGCAGATCATTTCAACAATCTTCAAGCTAAACATGCTATAGCTCACAGCGAAGATGAGGCATTGCATGGATAGGAGATTACACTTGACTGCTTTTAAACTAACAGCCACAAGGACCTACAGCCTTCTAGATTACCCCCGGATATCATGTACAGTCAAACCTGCTCTAACGATCACCTGTATAGGAAGACCACCTCTCTATAAAGACCACATTAGTTTTTTTTCTTGAATCTGGTTTCTCATTGATACCTGTACTAATGGAACCTGTACACAAAGACCTGTCTATAAAGACCACTTTTCATGTTAACCTTGAGCAATCTCTATTTACAGGTTTCACTGTACTGTCAACTTTCTGTATATAATCATTATTAATTAGCAACGTGTGATATTTCAGTGTTTATTGCAGATGGGGAATGCAATTTGGTACATCTGTCCATCAGGGACCCATTTCACAAAGCCTTTTTTCAATGACAAATCTGCTGATAACCAATCAGAACCAAGGATTTCAGTAGCTTATAACAAAAACTTTTATTTGTCACTGATGATAAGTTTTGTGAAACGGGGCCCTGAATTTGAATTCACAGTAGGCTTCAGTAATTTGAGCTGACCTTAAGAGATTGTAGAGTCTCTTGACGTAAGAATGGATCTCAGTGACAGCATACAGGAGCAGCCAGTGATGAGCTCCTACACCGATGTAGGTGGCTCGGTAAACATTGACAAGGTTATCAACCAATCTCCCCAGTGGGTGCAGGGGGTGGTCAAAGGCCTGTGAAGTCAAGATTAGAGAGGATGGTCAGGAATATGTTACAGTTAAGCATCTGCTATTTAACCTTATACACATAAAATACAGCTCTGTGGATATTTACAAGGACATCTATCAGTCTCCATAGAGAATTTAATCAAATGCCTGTTTAGTACATATAGAGGAATAAAATGGAATGGTGATCATGTTTAGTGCTTTACTTTACATTAAACATAAGGACAGGTAAACAACAACTGGATTATTCACCAATCTATTAAGGGGTGCAAAGGGTGATCAAAATGTCTGTATAGTATAAAGTATTAAGAGAGATATATTTTCATGAATTGATATACACCATGTAGCTGAGTACACATTGACAATATTATTCATCAGTCTCCCCAAAGATTGGTCAAATATCTGTGAAGTATAGAGAATGGCATGTAGGTCATGGTGTTTGATTTCAAATATTGCCTTGTAGAAAAATGAAAAGGTTGCATGTATCTACAAGTCCTCCTTGAAGGTGATTGAATGCCTTTGAACTACAACAGAAAGAATAGAAAAGAGTGGTTCTCATGTTTTACAATCTTTTATGCCAGATACAGAGTATATATATAATAATAATAATAATAATGGTGGCTTCTTATATAGCGCACATGTCCGTCACGTTGTGACGCTCCTGGCGCTGCCCCGACTATTACCCTGGCTTTAACAAGATGAGTGAGCAATACACAAGATCACTAACCAGTCTTCCTATAAGGTGGTGGGATTGATCAAATTCTCGTAGAGCTTTAATAGAAAAATGAACAGGTAGGAGGGATGGTAACATGTTTACATTTCATACCATGTTACAAAATAAGTACATTTCATCATTATAGTATACCATTATGTATTCAGGAAACCCAAAACAAACTTAAGGAAACTATTTCTTAGTGATTTGTTCCCTGACTCATTCTCACCTTGTCTAAGTACTCCTGAATGGAGGTGTAATCTTCTTGTGTGATCTTGCCTCGGTTATGGGTAGGTATCCTCTCCAGACCTTCAAGTGATATCCTCCTCTCTGAGCTAAACAAAGAGAAATAAAAGACAGAGTTTGACTCAAGTGATATCCACTTCAAAGACAGAGTTTGACTTAAGTGATATCCACTTCGAAGACAGAGTTTGACTTAAGTGATATCCTCCTCTCAAAGCTACACAAAGAGAAACAAAAGACAGATTTTTATTCAGGAATCTTGAGGAGAGTCCACTTGGCTTTAAACTTGGCTTTAATGAAGCATGGTAAGGGGCTCTCCATTTCATAGGGTCATCGCTCTTTTTGCAAAGCTTCTGCTGAACTTTGGAACAAACTATCTTCAAATGTCAAAAAATGTCAGACTGTTAACCAATTCAAAACTTGTCTTATTCAAAATTGCTTTTGATGATTATCTCTGTTTACATTGATTTATATTTCATATGTTTTGTAATTTGTAGGTTTATTTGAATTTTTTTGTTTTGTGTAATATGTAATTGTTTATCATTGTACCGCTTAGAGACTTTGGTGGAAAGCGCTTTATAAACACCGTTTTTATTATCATTATTATTCTTTCAAATCAGAATCTTATAGTTTTCAATCTTTCTCCAAAGAAAATCAGCCCTATTACAGATGGTTTGCATACCCCTCTCTGCAAAGAGATCTATTCCTTCCACAACTAAACAAAGTGGCATATTTTTGTCCTTCATAATTCTTAGTACAAAACATATAGCTATCATCTTGCATGAGAAATCATAGTTGCCAACATTTGTGTGATCAAATTTGTGTGATCAAAGCTTAAAATTTCATAACATTCTTATTATCCGGATTTCGCTCAAATTTCAAAACGAAGAATAATGAAATATAGAGCAATGAATCAATTAGTTTGTTTACCCCTCCTTGGTATCCTGCAGCCTATGTCCACTAGAGAGTGCCACAGCGACCGCCTCCCAAGCCTTGTGAGAGTCAGGAGGGGTGAAGTCTACAAACCCTAAGAGGGTTCTGCACTGTCCAAAGATGTCTTCCCACTTCTGGTCCGGGTACACTGTGTGCCTCCCTATAGCACTGATCAGAGAGAGAGAGAAGAGTGGAACATTACATAAGGTTAATACGTAATACTGTAGAGCATGAATTCAATATTAAAGCCGACATTAAACTTTCAAATATTGATAATAATGAGAATTGTCTTCCCATTTCTGGTCTGGGTACACGGTGTGCCTCCCTATAGCACTGATCAGAGTGAGAGAAGAATGGAAATAATAGAGTGGAACGTTTCATATCAACATGGTACACTGTAGTTCTTATGAGGTTAATACATTACTGCAAAGCATGAATTCAATATCAAAGCAGACGTGAAAGTTTCTAATATTGATAACAATTATAATTTTCAGCAAAAAAATAAAAAATTTGGGGGTGGGATGAACTTTCACAAATGTTGTACGCACACAAAATTTCTCATTTTAAAGTACATTATAGAAAATTTAAAGACCATTTCTATCTGTCTCTACTCTTGTTTGATTGAAAAAGTTCTTACCATGGTCTTTTAACCTGTTGATCCATCATGCCCTTGCTGAAGGTACCGTTTATCTTGACTCCATCTCCCCAGATACCGTTGAAGGTGCCTTCCAATACATCTCCATTAGGCAGAGTTAAGGTACCCTACAAAGTCAAATAGAAATGGAAATCAATTCAAAAGAGTGACCATCTGCAGCAGCATTTGCATCTATACACACATGTACCATGTTACGTCATCATCAATTTCCAAATTTGGAAGTGCATAGAGACGTTTAAATGTGATATGCTCTATACAAGAACCAAATATTATTATTAATATTATTATTATCATGTAGCCAATAGAATAGGGGGAAGGCGATGTTAAGAATACACATGCACCCACCAGGCTTTATGATCAATTCCATTCGGTAGAAGTAAACATTTCTTTCAAGTTTCTTTCAGGTTTCTTTCAGGTTATTATTACCACAACCAGGCAATGGACACTGTAAAATGTTCACTATATATGGTTATGTTTTTTTTTGTTTTTTCCTAATGATAATAAGATCATGTGGTCTTGTGGTCTGTTTACACTAGTTTTACCTTTCCATTGAGTGTGGGTCCTGTAGCTAACTCCCCTTCATAGCATGTTCCATCTTCAGTGACTAGGACACCAGCGCTCTGTATATAAAGGATAGAAGATAATGATGAGAGATTCAGTCAAATATTCAGTGCAGTTTCCACCTGAAGATTAGAACGAGTGGTGTATACAGATCTCATTTTTATTTCTTGGACACTTGAGTGGTAAATTGCAATACACTAAAAACTGGTGCAACATAAAAGAGTATTCATGGGTAAAAGCAAAATATTCCATGCTTCGTCTTTTTTTTTCTTCTTCATATTCAAGTTGTAACACAGGTAACTGTTCTCCACACAACTGAATATATTTTGCTCTTGTTCTTACTTATTGGTGTACACACTGACATTTTTTATACGTGATCCCAAACCACATTAACACCTATTTCTCTATTAATGTACTAAAAAGTATTATAATATTGATATGCTTTCATGCTCTGTAAGTTTCACGAAAAAACCGATAGGTGTTTTCTTCTGTTCAATGCAAGTAAAGGATAGGCAACACATTTAGACCTTCAACACTCACATTAACTTTGTTATGAGCAAAGACAGCTTCATAGTACAATCCACTTAGCGTTATCACTAGTCCGTTGCCATGACGATGATCATCCTGCCACATGCCCATGTATTTCTCTCCACGTGAGTTGTCGTCGATCACTCCGTAGCCGTGCCTCTTCCCATGGCGCCAGTTGCCGATGTAGATATCGTGGACGGCCGCATTGCCAATTTGGAGGGTCCCGTGACCATGTTTGACACCGTCTTGGAATTCACCTTCGTAGACATCTCCATTTTGATATCTACATAGCATGATAGCATACAATCATTATTAGCTAGATACTAGGTGGACAAAAACTAAATGACATGCACACTTTAAAGCCCGTCTGTACTAGTTTGGCCAGGAGGGATTAGACCACCCAGCGTGGTCACTGACAGGTGGCTATCTCATCGACTCAGCTCTCAATTAACATAAGAAAAAGAGGATCATGGGAGACCAACGAGCACCGCTTAGGTATTGTTTTCTGAATAGAGGGAGCAAGTAGCTACAAGTAGTACAGTGGAGCTTTAATGGTACAAGAGGCTTTTTTCTTTTCTATTACGTCAGTATATAAACTCATATATAAGGCTGGGGAAAAGCAACAGTTCAGGTCTGGTTAATTGATGAGAATATCATTGCCCAATGGCAATAAAGTGGAAAAAAAATTCATCCTTCTGCACGTTTGTATTAGTTTGTCAATATTGCTGTAATAAACTACATATCCACTGCAGGATAAAGAATGAAAAAGTCAGTCTAATGTAATTCCATTACCAGAACTCAAAGCTAGTTTTAAAATGAAGGCTTACCTGAGAATCCCCACTCCATGCATCTTTCCCTCAAGCCATTGTCCTTCAAAGACTTCTTGTTTGGATGGGTCAGGTCCAGGCACTGTAAATACTCCATGTCTGATACACAATGACAACATGAACTATTAACTACCTCATTGGAAGAACAAATGCTATTCATTCATAGGACTTCTGAAGTTTGGATAAGTAGGGATTACAACTTTTACAAAGATAATTTTTAACAGGACAGTTTCACAGCACCATCAAATATCAATGAACCATTTTATAATTTACAATTTTTTTTCTTCTTTTGGTGATGTTTTTTTGCTATTTTAACTTATTACTGAATTTTTAAATCTACTGTTTTTAATGCATTTTTTCATGATACAATGTGAACCTAGTATTGTTAGTCGTTCGACTTTTTATTTGCTATATATTTAATAAAACCGAAATTGAATTGAATTGAATTGAAAAAAATCATTAAAGTCTAATATTGAAGAATAGCTTGAAATTAAAATATACTGAAGTTTTTCATCTTGCACTAGTCATGAAAAAAGAATTAACAGGAAGCTGAAATCAAACAAACAACATCAACACGAACTAAATATAAATGCGGTGACACATTTTTTCAGTATAAAGAAAAAATATTCTGCCTTCCTAATTATATTGAAGCTTCATAAACACACCTTACAGTCATACAGTTCATACTCTGCTCCTGTAATGTCAACCTACAGGTATGAACATAATACTAAGACACAGCCAAAATGAAAACTATTGCATATTAAATGCAGCGAAGCGTCATTGTCCGTAGTACTAGAAACATCTTTAGAGGTTTATATGTTCATAGTTGATAATGTAGGAATCAGCAAAGAATAGAAGTATAAACAGCAAAATACATTGTCATTCAATTCTCAATTGAAACTGAAAGTGTATTACTTACCCATGCTGCACACCCTGAACAAAGTTTCCAGTGTATTTCTTTCCATCTGGCCATCGTAATGTTCCCCTGAAATAAAATTTTAAAAATTACATCATGATTACAAGGTTTTTTGAATAATTATTCTTTTTTTCCTTTCACTATTTGTTCCGACTATAACACTAACAATTTGTTAGCATATTCATATTCTTTAATATAAGAAGTAAAGAAATACCTGTTAAAGTTGGAGGTGGTTCAACTTTTCCTGTGAGCTTCATTTTGTCATAACTATAGTAGGAGGACTTTGGATGCAATTCTGCCTTTATAGGCTTAGGGATGGGGTTAGGTATGTTGTTGGGCCCAGAGTTACAGCAGAAACCAGACAGGTGTTAGAAACTGATTTTAGAGTATTTTTCAATAAAGCATGTATTCTTTATTCTAAATTAGAAAACAGTCAATGGTTATGATTTCTATTGTCTACTTCCCAAAAAGTACCCATAGCATTCTAATATAGCTAAAGCTAAACATGACATCTTGGAGTTCTTGCGTTCAGAAGAAAAAACTCACTTTCCATTGCATTTTCCATTCAGCCAAGTCCCTTCATAGACGGCGTCTTTGTGCACCCCTGCTGAGCTGAATGCATGTCGCCCTTGCCTCGTTCGTTTCGGTGGTACCTATAAGTACCAAAACTGGATTGCTTCAACCATGTTACACTAGGGTCAAGATACAACTATTCCTTGCAAAAAATGACTACAGTATTCATAAAAGTCTATGCTCTCCGTGATTAGGGGGTAAAACATGTGCATAGAATAGATGTTCATGGGTATAAAACATTGTAGAGTGATTACATATATATCACTCAAGTTACGATTTTTGGTGATTTCATGTGTATTACTGATGAGTAAATCATAACATAACCTAAGAGCATATTTGAAGAATATGCTTGAAACACTGTTGTTTCACACACATACATGTAATTCTGCTAAGGATATTACAATTATATCTGAGCTTTACTTTCACAAAATTAAGATTAGTGGGTTTGATTTCAGCAAGGAATATCAAAAAGGAAGTTCTTGTCAATTACAAGCATGGTCATCACCGCACACTTCCAATTTTTCTTTGTTAAGGAAATGATTCCGGATATTACTATGCAAAAGATTGGCAAACAAACAATCTTTATCGACAGTGTTAGATTGCAACTACTGGTACAATTATTTCCTATTTCTAGGTTTATTGGTCAAAAGCATCAATGACACTACTTTTATTGAATTCAATAAGTACTGTAAAACCGAACACCTCACCTGCACGAAATGTTTGCAAATTTTGCGCAGTTCACATTTGTGCACCAAAATGGCTGAATAACATGATATCAAATTGAGACAACGCTACATTTTTGAAATCCCACAATTTTTTTTTGCTGCAAAAAAGTCCACCCATAGTAACTTGCGATAGTTTCATGCCGTGACTGGTCTGACAGTAGATTTGTGCTTACTTTCTGGAAAGCTCCATCCCTCTGTGTGTTGTCAGGACTAGGGCTTTTCTGATTGGCTGTGCTCAGGCTTTTCTGATTGGTCGTGAGGATAGAGTCAATGGCTTGATTGATGGACCATAACCATTCCGCTTTCTCAACAGGAGAGGGCGCCTGCAATACTAGCGACTCCTCGGGCATATTCAGCTGTATTGCATTTCTGGTAATAAAGAAGAAGGAGGATCAGTAAATAAAGAGTTATGATATCACATTGATTGATAGAAGGTCCAATAGACCATATCATGCATGATACAGCAGTGAAAGGCTCTCATAGTAAGCAAATAATTACCGTTGGTAAAGGTGATGGGATAAACTATCACTTCCGAGGCGATCCGGATGTACCGGTAGCTATCTTTCCGAAGCGAAGCTGAGGAAAGATAGCGTATACATTCAGATCGCTGAGGAAGTGATAGTTTGCTATCGCCTGAAACCAAAAGGTGATTATTTACTTTATATTCCACATCGGAAACATTTCACTTCTACCGTCATTTAAGAGCAACAAATCATCAATTAACAACTAGCAAATGGTGTACGATACGTAAAGTGCATACAATACTTACGTACATACGTATACGCAACGTATACAAGAAAGAGCGTTGCACTGTGTAGATATTACTACTATCTACACAGTGCAACAACCTTTTCTTTACCCATAAATGATGGGCAAACTGATATACTTTTGACCAATCGTAGAACAAGATTCTTTGTATGTGGAATATAACATCAGATAATACAAGTGTATGTTAAATGTGGGACTTTATGCCGACCTTTGTATCCCAAATCTGCATTTTTAATGTGACATAAGGAATGAATTAATCTGTACATTATTCAACTAAGGCCAAAAAAAAAAATTGTTTGGTTGTCCTCGATTGCTTTTCTGGAGTAGGGGCGGGCGGGCGGATTTTTATTTTTTTATTTTTTTTTTTAATTCATTTTTTGTGTGTATTTTTTTGATTTTTTTTTTGTTGTTGATTTTTTATCTTCCCCATTTTTTTTTTTTTTTTATAATTTTTTTTTCCATAAAAAAATAAATAATTGGGATCGTCAAGCATTTAAACAAGCAAAGTCTATAAAACACTTTAATATGGTAAAAGACTAGTTTAATGTACAATGAATATCAAGACCAACACAGAAAGTATTTTGGGCTTTGAAATACAGCACCTTTTAAATCTCCATTGTACTACTTATAGCTACTTGCGCCCTCTATGTAGCAAACAATGCCTAATCGGTGACCATTGGTCCCCATGATCCTCTTTATCTTATATTAACTGAAAGCTGATTTGATGAGATAACCACCTGTCCAGTGACCTTGCAGGGTGGTCTAATCCCTCCTGTAAACTAGTACAGATGGGCTTTAAAATGAGTTTAAGAATGCTCAGAACCTGATTTGAATGAACAGGATTTTGACATAATAAAAATGGCAAGTTTAATAAATACCTAATTGCGTACTGAAAAGATCAAACTGGCAACGGGACGCATTTTGATCCTTGCAAATGCATAAAATGGTATTTTTGGCATTTAAGATTGCTCCCCCCAAAAGAAATTAAATTAAAAAAAAAAAAAAAAAAATTGAATTAAAAAAAAAAAAATACTAAAAAAAAAAAAAAAAATACGAGCGGCCTGAAAATGACGAGCGGGCGGTCGAGGACAACCAAACAACTTTTTTTTTTTGCCTAATGAAAGAAAAAAGTAAGAAGAGAGTAATAATAATAATAATAATAATGGTGGCTTCTTATATAGCGCACATGTCCGTCACGTTGTGACGCTCATGGCGCTGCCCCGATTATTACCCTGGCTTTAGCAAGGCAGCCACTGCGGCGCTCTAGCATTTCAAGGAATTAATTCCTGCCAGGTACCCATTTACATCACCTGGGATGAGTAGTAAGAGGAGAGAGAAAGAGAGAGAAAGACAGTGATTGAGTGAGAGGAACATAATACTCACATGACTTGGTCTGTGTCAGGAATAGGTTCAGCCCATACTAATGCCAAGCTGAAGATTTGATGATTAGAAAACTGCAAGAAAAGCAAGAGAATAGATTAAACTCCCTCATCTTACCAGAACAATAAATCAATCAAACACAAGTGAAACTGATTTAAAAGAAACTTCAGATGGATCTCTCATGAATTTGTGTGCTGACAAACCAACAAAAAAGGGAAGCAGGAATAACCAATAGTCACCCAACATTCATTCTGACAAAATAATCTAATTTCATTGTCAACAAGAAACATTTATGCTATTATGATATTTTGAAAACTTTTTTTTCACTACTTTTCATTTACTTGCTATTGCAGAGAAGTATTTGAAATGACAGCAAATTAAAAGTATCCCTGATACCAGAGAGATTGTAGATTATTCCATACATACATTAAAACATTAAACCGGGGTAATAACATGATTGCAGGGCCCTCAGGGAGAACAGTATGAATACTGATGAGGCTACCCTGGGTAAACAAGACATATTATTATTATTATTGTTATTATTATTATTAACAATCAACACTAAATGTTGACAAAACTTTCCCTGTCTATCCATAACATATTTTTCCCTATATTTAACATTTTCAGCATTAAAAGAAGACACAGGATCCAGAATATTATTCTACAATTTTAAGGGACTCCATGATATGCATACACAGATGAATATACATGTACTTGTATTCCCTTCGTGTGTCAGTATGATGAAGTTGATCTCAATGATTTACAAGTCCACTCTGCTTGCGGTAAATGTAGAATATGACAACACCAAATAAAACGAAAAAACTTCATTGTCACCGACAACATGCATACAAAGGATGACCGGGACAGAAAAATTACTACAACTCATGATGCTTACACTTACACATACATTCCTTTAGATAAGGATTTTCCAGACTCAAAGCAGTAGAGCTAAAGAAACCTAGCATGAATCTGATTTCCATACCATTGCTCAATTTTGATTGATTGTGAAGTGACCTGGTCTGATGTCAATCTTGATTAGCAATTTTTAGCAAATATATAGTATTTCCATAAATGAAGATGTAATGTTGTGGGTAAAAAAAAATTGAGAAGAAAACAATAGTCAAGTATTCTTTTCTAAAGTTATGCTTAAATGCCTTCTTTTCATCTTAACATAAGTATAAAACATTGATCTAATTTTTTTTATCAGATTCATACAACAGACTTCATCTGGAAATTCCCTTTATAGTAGCAACAACAACATTTATAATATATATATATATACATAAAACATACAAAGTCAAGAAGTGAGGTATCATTACCACTCCAAAACCCTGAGTGCATTTAAAATTGTGGAAAGAATTTGAATGATTTAGGACCTTTTGTAAACCACATTTTGAATATAGATTCATCTATATCTTTCCATGATGCTTCAATTAATTGCAGATCATAAACCACGATATTATGAGCCGAATGTAAAAGAATTGTTGAGCAAAGAATTTCAGACCAAACTCCTGAAGTGTCTTTGCTTGCATTTGTTTTAGCATGACATGCTTTAATATGTACCATTTCACTTCAAGAAGTTGTAAAATAAATGAAAATCTGAAATTGTGACAAAAAATTTCAACACAAAAAGGATAAAGAAGTGAAGAGCAATACGTACAGTTGGTCATGTACAAGTGCAATGTGAACTAAGCATGTGTGACTGTGAGAGAAAATATTTCATGCATTCTACTCGTAAGAATGAACTAAACTTGATTTAACTAGGCCCTGTGGCAAAAACACCATAGATACAAGCTAAGGTTAGATTAGTCAACAAAAGAAAAGCAGAATAAAGGCTTTCCTGTAAAAAGGAAGATTTTGAATGGCTTATATTGAGTTGCATTTACAGGTATCATGTCACTGATTGCGACAGTACGTAGCACCCTGCTGGCAGTGTTGACTACATCTTTTTAATGATATCAAACCACCTACGCATTATTTTGGTGACTTGGCAAGATGGGATTTTAGGATTTAGGAATCTATAATTAACCTCATGCATCTGGATTCTTGTAACTGGTATCTTTAGCACTAACTAATCTATACAAAAGACAACATTTAAATCGAGATACATGAGGGAAGATAGCAAACTAAATTGGTTCAACATGCTTACACTTGAAACTTACTTAGGGTACACACAAAAAGCCTACTACAAAAAAAATCTACCTTTTGTGGCTCAGGAGCTCTTTGCATAGTAGGCAGAGCTACTTTGGGGTCATCCTTTGGTGTTAAATTATTTAAATAATAAGTAGCAGAAAAAGGGCATGAATTCAATTTGAAATGCAACAATGATATGCTAACATATATACTGTATATTGTGTCTCCATAACCTGCAGATGTTAAAAAAGTTACATTTCGTCTTCTAAGCAAATGAAGTCTTTATTCCACATTGCATAATATCATGTTTCATCACAGATTTAAGTTATAAATTTGTTATAGCACTTTCTACACAGTTGAAAAGGTGGTATTAATTGACAGCATTCCCGTGTTGTAAATGTACACTTTCAGGGGTAATAATGAATAAATGATAATCCTAAAACATGAAAAATTCATCTAAGTGAATGCATTATTAGGAATTATTCCTTCAAACTTCAAATACAAAGGTCATATAAACAAAACAAAAACAGGAATTTAGTAAGCAAACACTGCATCCCTTCATGTGAAATTAAACACTCTCATCCACTATCTGTGGATTTCTGTTTAGTAATTAAGTGTAAATAACATTATTAATGAAAGTCAAATTGGAATTCCAATGTGATACATGAATTAAATTTCTTTGTTTATCCCCATGTCACCTCGAAGACATGAACCTAGATGGACATGGGCATACTAGCAATATTTTCTGAGAAGTCTACTCACATAGGCATGAACCAAGATATCA
Source organism: Strongylocentrotus droebachiensis (assembly GCA_035222895.1). NCBI lineage: Eukaryota > Metazoa > Echinodermata > Echinoidea > Camarodonta > Strongylocentrotidae > Strongylocentrotus > Strongylocentrotus droebachiensis. Next base: position 66,904 of record JAVYIG010003175.1, read on the forward strand.
TTGAAGAGCAGAAACCAATGAGTTGAGAGCCGTTTGGCGTTGGCAACCTGCAGGGGTTTGGTACGACTATCACGGAGCAGTCGTCTGTCTGGAGATTTGATGGATTCCTGAGAGAAATAGACGGGAAATTATATTCATCCTACCTTGTGGATTACATGCGAGAACTATAGGATGTACATGTATGTCAAAGTATTTAATTGGTCCTACATAAAGAGGTGTCAAAATTCAGTGGTTAAACTTTTCAAAGGTTGCGTGTTTGAGCCACAACATGGGACCAACGTCCTTTGGCAAGACACTAGTGTACATTTGCCGCTCTTGACCATGTATAGTAAGTGGTTCATATTAGGATGAGTTCCTAGCATGCACTATGAACTGAGGTTGCTGGAGCTTAAGTTTGAGGAAAACTTCCAAAGCTCTTTTGGTGTTTAGAAAAAGTTGTATCATACTGGTATATAGGGTTGAATTCATGTACAGTCAAACCTGCTTTAGAGACCACCTGTATAGAAAGACCACCTGTCTACATTTTTGTTGCTTCCCTTGAAAATGATTTCTCATTCAAACATGTACTAAAGGAACCTGTACATAAAGACTACCTGCCTTTAAATAACAATTTTCTTGTCTCCCTTGGGTGTTCTTTATAGACAGGTTTCACTGTTATATCATCTTAACCAAAGGAGTCATTTCAAAGGAATTCCATGCATCTATCAACACCCGTTTCATCTTGCTTCATCTAGTCTCAACTTACAGCTAGCTTGGCAGGGCAAGACTCCCAGAAGGTCCTCGTGTCATCAGCATCAGACTGCTTCTTCTCCACCGTCTTCTTCAGCTCTTCCCATGATGCACTGCACTCACCGAGTAGACTATACTCACCAGAGTCCTGTTTAATAAAGATGTGAAAACAAAACTATTATTGAGCTTTCGTTCGGTAAAATAGCACAGCTTTTCAATTTAAGAATAGTAATTTCTTCTTACAAATTTCCTCAAAAAATTAATTTACTGTATATATAAAAAAATGCTCTGAATGTACAATTAATTACTGCAATAAGAAACAACATATAAGTCTGTTAAACACATATAAAATGAGTAAAATGATACATAAATGGCTTATCATCAATAGAAATAAAGTTCATATATACCCTGTACCTTTATTCATTACATTAAAAGTAGCATCCTCTTTGGAAATTGAGGAATACACATACATTTTTAGGAACCAAAACTAATCTTAAAGCATGTTTCAGTTCAGAGATTCAGAAATGTCAGACATGTTTATTATGGATAAAATTATACTAGACACACTTGCCTCTAAGGTACATAATCCAAGGTTTTTTACCTCAATATAAGGCAGTTTTGTTTAGTACAAATAAAATTGTATGATGAGTTTTTTACCTCTGGATAGTAGTCTCTGAGTTTGGTGAGTAGATACGAGTAGCTCTTGATTCTATCCAACGGTAACTTCATAGCCATCCTAAGCGGTGCTCCATACACTGTGGGTTTCTCTTCATTTAATACTTCAGCAAACACAGCATCATGCTTAGCCAAGGCATCACTACAAGCAAAACAGACAATAAACATAATCTCAAGTTAATGTAATGATGGAAAATTAACTGAAGTTCGAGTTGACATTTATTTCATTCATTAATTTGAAGGAGACAAAAAAACGAAATTCATATAATAATTCAATTCAATATAATAATGCATGAACAAAGAGCCTTATTGGTACTGCACCCCTAAAAACAAAGAAACAAACATGACGAATGAATATAAATACAGCGAATACAGAGAAGCAAAACAAAGTCAAACCATACAAAAGTGAGAGAAAAGCCTGATCATAGATATATAGTCGAGTAAGAATTATAAGTTTTCAATGTAAGTGATTTTTAACCTCCTTTTGAAGGCATTTAAGGAAGGACTGCAAGATGAATGATTTAAGCCAAAATGCTATACCAACACCAGCACTCCAGATTAGCCTTAAGCATGTAACTATAAATTAAAACAGAACTTTGCCTCTTTGACTAAAAAATACAGTGTAATTAGCATCTCAGAGAAGAAAAAAAAATTCTTGGAAAACAGAATTAATTTGGGGGGTCTTACTTGGCAACTTTTCCTAGGTGGGTGAATCCTGTGATAGTAATGAAATCACAGACAGCGTTGGCATATTCCTGGAAGAGCTGGATGTAGCGACCAATCTCCTTCAGCATCATCACGTCCCACAAGTCCTTGTTGCGCTGAACTAGACCTGTCAGGTGCAGACAATTCTGTGCCACAAGGCCGCAGATTGACCCATAGAGATCTAGGATAAGTCTTAGAGGCCCGCTGTAGATGGTGCCCTCCACAGACTTCTGGACTTCTGTAAGTTGGATCATGTCCGAAAATCAAGAAGGTATTGTTTAGATCATAACACAATCTGCTGTATGCATGTTTATCAGGTGATTCTGAAACCCTATCCATAGTACAGTTGAACCTAAACAAAAAGCTCTAATTAAAAAGAAACACTCTCATAACAAGGTAATTTTGCTGGTCTTAGCTTTTCATATTCTTCTCTTTTTACTCCCGAAATGACAAGATACCCAATGTAAGAAGAAAATTGTCATCGTCCAAATGCACGTGTTGTAACAAGAGTCCACTTTAAAGAGGTTTGGGCATATGGGTACTTCAAGTTTCTTTTGCCAAAATAAAAGCATGGGCAGTTGGCATGGTGACATAATGCAGTTTAAAGTTGCTTATATTAATTTATTTTTTGTTCAAAAGAGCAGAACACGTGGATCTTACCCGAGCTTTGCAAAGTCTTGATGATAGATGATTTGATGGAAGCTAGTTGACTGTAAAGGAGCCTCTCTGTGGCTGAGAACTCATGGGTGATTGCTACAAAACCATTACTGCTTTTATCAGCAATACAGGCACACTGGTCTGATGAAGCAGCGACAGCCTGCAACCAACCATTCTACATTTGAAAATGAAAATGAAATAAAAAGTTTAATAGATAAAGCATACTTTAATATTGGAGGGATTTTGAAAATAGATAACCGTTAAGCAATTTAAACAGTTTACAACTCTGAGGAATATAAAAAAATAATCCAATAAGAATCGATAAGATGAAAACCCTCTCACACTTTACCAAGTCCGATCTTAAGTTAGCATGTCTCAATTTGTCAATACACTGTGTAACAACTCTGGAGAGCTTGGGTACAAGCATCTTGAACATGTGAAAGCTGCCTAATTTCTTTCTGTTGCATGCTGCCCTCATACTGATCATTGTGGTATTCAGTTGTTTTTTTTTGCCTTGCTACAGCCAGCTCTTGAATAATGAGTATGCAAACCATTAAAGACATCCCTTCACTACTAAAATCATTATGACTGGTCATCCTCCTTTAATATCACAGCTGCAGCAGCTCCACACCTGCCTTGTTTTATGTATACTAATCTATAAAAAATATGATTCAGTAACACGTTAAAGATGGTTTATCGTCATCATGACTTGTGGCCATTCTGTAATATGGTGGTAGCGCTGGGATATGTACCCATGCCATTGAAAAGACCGGTGACTCTTGCCAGACTCCTATCTCAGGGGCATCTGAAGCAAGGGACCAATAGCTAAAGATGGTCTATCGTCATCATGATAGGTGGCCATTCTGTAATATGGTGGCAGCGGTGGGATATGCTATTAAAAAGACCGGTGACTCTTGCAAGAATTCCTATCTCAGGAGCATCTGAAGCAAGGGACCAATAGCTAAAGATGGTCTATCGTCATCATGACTTGTGGCCATTCTGTAATATGGTGGCAGCAGTGGGATATGCTATTAAAAAGACTGGTGACTCTTGCCAGACTCCTATCTCAGGAGCATCTGAAGCAAGGGACCAATAGCTAAAGATGGTCTATCATCATCATGACGGGTGACCATTCTGTAATATAGTGGCAGCAGTGGGATACTAACCCATGCCATTGAAAAGACCGGTGATTCTGGTAACCAGACTCCTATCTCAGGAGCATCTGAAGCAAGAGACAAATAGCTACACAAGAGGGAAGGCACTCCACACTTAAAGGCATCGTTTAACACTGTTAAATCTGAGATGCATTGCCCTACGTGTTATCAGTGTTTATGTAATATTAAAGCAAAAAATGATCATAAAGTGCCTCAAAAAAGTAAAAATCTTTGAGTGACCGGTTTTACCATGCTATTTTTCCCCAATAGACTGCAGTGTAATAAAAACCCTTAGGAAAACGAATTTTTTAAATCTCGATTTCCAATCATAAATATCTTTATCATAAATAATCAGACAGATGATCGGCTTGTAAAAGTCATGGGGTTCCTGACAGACATGAAGGTTTATAATTATCATTGCAGCATGAGCTAAATTCAGGATTTGTTTTCAGATTCTGAGACAAAGTTACCCATTCCCTTTAAAGTTACCTTCTTGAGAAAGGCGAGTTTCTCGGGTTGCTTGGCCCTGGCTGCGTACTTGACGGTGGGTGACTTAGAGATAGAGGATGACATAGGCCGTTTCTTGGACTTATCACTTCCATCCCGTAGAGGGCTCTCTGGAGTTGGAGTACTGTTGGAGGCCCTCAATTCTTGAAGGCTAATGAAGACAAATTATAGAATAAGAAAAAAACATTTACAACACATCTGACAATAATTATCTATCTACATGTATATGAAAATAGGGATTAAAATTCATGTAGTGTCCGAGATTTCAAAAATAAATCATGATTGATAAAACTGCAAACAACTTTGAAATGCTATTCATATTTTTTTGTCAAAACCCAACACAATGGGCTTTTATTAAAGTTCAAGATGCATTGCTGCAACAGGTAAATTGCACCAGAATTGAAATGGGATAGCTCTCAAAATAACCTTTGGAATTTCCATATTGGGGAATTTTTTAATTGGGTGATTTTCAAATGAGCATTCCAAGTGAAAAAATGGAGGGTTGGGGAATTTACATATTGGGGGAATTTTTTATTGAGGGAATTCAAATGAGCATTCCTAGAAAAGAAATTGGAGGGTTGGCTTTCACCATGTGACAAGAAAAAAACACGAACATATCGAGGTTCCACAAGAATACAATGACACTGGAGCTGGCATATTAAAAGGTTACATCTCTCCCAGTGAGGGCATGATTCCCATGAGGTGTCGTACCTTGGTTGTTTTCCTAGGTAGTAGACATCTGGCATGCAGTTGGTCCCATCTGCTAAGAGAAGGGTGTGTGTACCCCCTACTGCTGCATCCCACACTGGTGTGTTATTAGGCATCTGCAAATAAAAGGGATAAACAAATCAAGATGTGGAAATTGATTACAAAATTTACAACACAAGAGTACACTCATACTAGTGCGGTATGGTATGTAATCCCGTAGGATTATTTTGCCAAAGTTGATTTTTTTTTTTTTGGTGCTGTTTTGGCTTCAAAAGGGTCCCAATTGACCAAAAATGATGTGGTTCAAATTTTCAGACCCCTCCTTCAATTCCTGGGGGGTCCATATTGGGCGCCAAAATGGCTTATATAAAGCACAATAGGGAAATTTGGTGTCTTCGGGAAAATTTGAACCCCATCAATTTCTGATAGCTTGGACCCCAATGAATCCAAAAATGCAACAACAAAAAAAATCAACTTTGGCACAAAAGTCCTACAGGAGCTGTTTCAGTGACATACTGTACCACACTATACTCTTTGAAAGCTGTCTCAGGTTCTATTTTGATTTTCTGTTTACAAGTTTAGTTTTTTGATTAACTAAATGTGGAAATAAACTTGAATATTTGTTGAATGCACAACAATAACAAATAGAAAGTAATATGGTAATGATGTAATTCATTCTTGTTGACATTAACATTTTGAATGAAGTTGTAGAATACAATTTTACAATTGGCTTTAAAACATTCAAAAAAAAGTTTTTAATGCATAATTGTTGATACGACATAAATTGCCATATTCTGAGCATTTCATAAATCATGCATAGCTTAGTATTATAGTGAAAAAATAATGAAGTGGGTAAGAGTTCCATTCCATGGAAGTACAGAGGAAAATAGAAGAGAGATTGGAAAGAGAGAAGACAGGCTAAGCTTTCTTGGGGAAAAAAGAACATAAAAGTTTAACACAGATGAATCCCAAATGACATTACATGAAAAAAGAAATCATAATTTCAAATTATCTTTATTTAACACATTTTGAGTGACCTACAGAAACTCTTGAAAAGTTGCCTTCTTTTTAAGACACAATCTCTATTCAGTGCAAGAACAAAGAATGAAAGTTTATTTTTCGTTCAGGCAATTGATTTCTTTCAAACATATCAGGAAGTGCTTGACATCCTGAAAGACCTTATTCATGTGTTTCCATGACAACAGCCTTATGTGTAATACTAAACATTGAGAAGGTTATCGACTCTGGGTAATTGTTGAAACTAAAAATGTAATTATGACTTCCTGTAATATCCTGTAAGGAACTTTCACAGAAAAAAGGGAATGCCCTTTAGAAAAACTCACACAGCATGATCTTTCTAATGATGTGTACATGTATGGGGAGTGGTGGTTGTTTCGCTACTGAATAAACACAGACTCCCAATGCAAGACACTTTCATTAATTTTACAAGTAGTCTACGTTTGTAAATGTTTCACGCTGAGAAAGTGATAAATCAAAACACTATAAATATGCTATTCTTGAGAGTTTCTTGCCATAAAAGCAGACATCATAAGCCACTGGAAAATTGTATGTGTTGAAGAAAAAAAAATTCTTCCTCAGAATTCCAGCACTCTTTTTCATACCCTTTTATATTTATCTACAAATGAAACAAATTTCTTTTGTCATTGTGAGAAAAAAATAACCAGTGAAAAGGATGAATATTAAAGAAATCTTAGATTAATATAAAGCAATAAAAAAAAATCATATTGTCAAGTATCTTCATAAAAAAAAACCTAACACACCTTTGATTAGGCCTGAATGCCATCACTCTAACAATCATTGAAATTCTGACTTCAAATGAAACATCATGCTTGTTGTCGTAGCAACTGTATTAGAGGTGACACACAAGGGAGTTCCCATAATCCCCTTTTCTCCTATTAATGTAATAACCCTGTATAAATTGGCACTATCCTTTTAATTGATGAATCATGCAGGGTTTACTTTCATTTCTAAAACAAAAGAAGAAATTACATAGAAGTCTTGGATTTGCCTCCTCTATCTCTGTTTTATGTCCCTTCATTTTCTGTTTTCTCCTTTACCCCATTCTTTTTCAAATATATTGTACCTACATGTGTATGCATCCTTTGCCATCTTCCTTTTCTCCCTTTTAGGGGGTGTTCCTTCTATGTCTATGATCTTCCCCGTTTCCCCTGTTCTCAGCCCTCCCCCCCCCCCCATCTTTCTCTCCTCTCTTCCACTCCTCTCCCCATCCATCCCATCCCCTTGCTTCCATTCCCCCCTCCTGCCCTCTACTTTACTCCCCTCCAATTCCTATCCCTCCTTCTCCTCTCTCTCTCTCTCTCTCTCGCTCTCTCTCTATCTCTATCTCTCCCTCCCAGCATTATTTCTTCCTTCTCCTTTCTCCTCTTCCTTTCTCCTCTTCTTCCTTCTCCTCCTTCATCTAACTTACCTTTACTCTCTTTGGGACCAGTTGACCGGTGTGTCCTAGCTGACCATCTGAGTTGCATCCCCAGGTATAAACTTGACCATTGCTTGAGATAGCCACACAGTGAGATGCTCCTGCCACAATGCGCACAATGCTCTTACTGCTGAGATGCTTGATTGTATTAGGTGTATGCCTGGAATAATCAATGTTTGTATATATATATCAATCATGTAAGTATGTAAATAACAATTATAACTAAAATTTATTTTTAGTTCATAACGTAAACTATTTTAAAAAGTGAAATTCAACAATAGGCTGAATGGATGTTGAAATGATAATTTACAGTACTGAGGTACTCACATACCGTAATTAACGGTGTATAAACCGCACCTTTTTGAAGTTTTTTTTGAAGTTTCGATTTATGGCGCTATGCCTGGCAATGTCTCCTAGCTCAGTAATCGGTGTGTTGACTCACCACTCGGAAACTAAAACAACACTCAAATTTGTCTATCATCTTGGTTTGAATTAATCTTTCTGATAGATATCAATATGTAGTTTATAATAATAATTCCTCCAATTTTTCTTCTATTATATGGTGTACCACAAGGTCCTATCCTAGGCCCCCTTCTGTTTTTTAAATTTACATTAATGATATTACACATTCAGCTGCACCTCGCAGTTAAATGAAAGGCCTTCCTGCGTGGGTTTTGGACCCGGCAAAAAAAGTCGGCAAAAAAAGTCGGGGGAAAAAAAAAAAAAAAAAAAAAAAAAAAATTAAAGGGCGAAAAAGAGGGGTGCGGTTAATACACAAGGGCGGTTTATACAACGTTTATTAAGGTATATACAATTTCCTAATAAATGATGAAGGTATAAATACAGGAATAATCACATAAAATATGTCACCATGATTAATCTCAATCAGCCAAAAAATAAGTAATATTTGCCAATATTTGTTAAAGGCTAGTAATAATAATATGCATGTAAAGTAGAGTTTAAGGAAAGGTACACTTAAATAAAATTTTCCTAATTAAAACATGTATCAATGATTCATCGAATGACCTTGTTTCACATGAATTGAATAGAAATTAATGAATCCTTCATGCGATGTAAAAAAAAAAAACTAATCAATATGGGAATAACTAAATCTGGTTGGGACTGATTAAGAGTTGTATCGTCAGTTCACAGCTCAAATCTTTTCATGGTCAATATCATCTTCCCTTTATTCTTCTTCAGGAATTAACTTTCTAAATTAGAGACCGACAAATCTGGATATAGGAAGAATGTCTCTTTCATGGTCAATGGTAACTTCAAAGAATGAATTTCTATCCTTTCATCGCTTTCAACAAGTCCATGAGTAATTATGGCTCTAGGAATATTTGAAATTGTTCTGTCAGGTCAATAACGGATCAACTGACAAATCTAGAAATTCACCTCCAAGGTTAAATGAATGCCTGGCTCTAAGGCAGAGGAAATCAGGCTTTTCCGTCAAGTCACTGCATGCAGGTACTCTTGACTTTAGCTACTGAAGGAGCTCATTACTCACGACAACAACGATGCAGAAGGCTGGCCAGATGGCATTAAGGAATAGTGACTCAATTGGACAGGGCTATATTCAGGTCATTCATACCCACAGGCATTCAACTCAATTTAGCCTGCATAACATTAACAAATATATATGCAGGCTGTATTGGCAACATGCCGTATGACGACTTGGGTAGATGCCTGGCTTTTGGCATTAAGCAAATTTTGCTTGATTAAGTTGCAGTATTGTATCGGTCATAACATTTGGAAGTACAAGAATTTCATTATTATCTAATTAATGCTTTTTATACTGGTTAAGGAGAATAACTAACTAGATTCAAGAAAGCTTGCAGGTTATTTCATGTACATTGTACATGTATGCATGGTGCGAAACATTCTCTCTCTATCTCTTTATCTCTCTGACTATGTCCCCCCCCCCCTTTTTTTAAATCTCTCTCTCTCTCTCCCTCCTTAGCCTCTCTCTCTTTCTCTCTCTCTCTCTCTCTCCCTCCTTCCTCTCTCTCTCTCTCTCCCTCCCTCCCTCCTTCCTCTCTCTCTCCTCTCTCTCTTCCTTTCTCTATTTCTATGTGTATCTTTTATTACACATGTTTACATTTCAAACCCTCCTTGTACATCTTTTCTTCCACCATCATCTGCATTCTACCCTTTAGATTTATATTCTGATTAAACTCGGCATTTATATAGTCACCCGTATATGAAAATCAAGTTGTAATGCCCATTAAATTTTAAAAAGCAAATAGTAGTGCTCCAGGATGGTAATTTGATAAATTTGACCAATAGATTCAATTACCAAAGATCCCTGTAAACTTCCTGCATGTCAAACACAATAAATGAAACTCATTTGATATATGTTTCAGATTGTATCTTTGATGTGTAACGCTCCCATTTGGCATACTGTAGCTCTGATTACATTTCAATTTTCATCCGACTGCACTTGATATAAACATCTGCAGATAAAGGGGTTTTCAAGAGATTGAGAAACTGCTGATAATATCCCTTTCACAGTGCAAATGCACAGCAGTCATATAAATTATGTCCCATTGAGATCGTACATTTGTAGGTGGTACTTGTATATATACATGTATGCAAAACATGCACTCTTCACAAATCTTCACAAATTACATGTATAAAAATAAAAGCAAATCACTGATTTCCGAGGATTATTCTTGAGTATTCCCTTTAAAAAGCTCATTATTTATGTCTCCTCTAAACATTTCCAGACAAATCCTATCCAACCGCATCTTTAATGAATATTACACCCAGGATCTCCATATGCAATCCCATGTGTTTACATACAAGAGTGATGAATGGGTTGGGTATTGTTTGAAGGACGAACGAATATCTGTCTCGTAGGGAGGGAGGAGAATGAGAGTGTGTGTAAAGTAGTGGCATTAACATAAGAGCCCCCAAACAGATAATGTATTAATAGAAAGATATTTTCAAAGCAGAACAAATCTTGAAGAATTGTGCATTCATTAATTTTGGCCTACCGGTACATGTTTACATCTCTACATGTACAGTGTATATCTGTAGAAGAAAACAAAATCAGAAATTCAAGGAATATAAGGAGATGAAAACATGTGCTTCATGTAATGAGATGACTGAAATTAAACTTATTATTTCTCTCTTGCAGCTACACATGTTAGCAATTTTGAGCTGATTAAGATCACCACCTCTTCCTGCCAAGGGTGAATGTTTGACCCCTATTGCACTGAAAAATCCATATACTGCACACTTTAAGTGACCACATGTGTCACTAATTATAATTTATATCCACTCTGTTGCTAAATCTTGTTAATGGTAAAACACATTTTAACTAATGACGTTAATCAACAACATGAATTGTGTCCAATGACCACATGTAAAGTACAAATATCAATAACAAATATCTGAATCTATTAAGTTAAAATGAAATAAATATGACCAAAAGAGATACTAAAACATCCTATAAAAGACGCTTCTCAATGGCTTGTAAAGCTGAATGTTGAAGAAAGAAGTATCTTCTCTGTAGAAGTGAATAAGTTTATTTGTTGTCTGACCTTTCACATTCAAGAGTTTTAATGGATTAACCTTTGGAACAGGAGAGATGACAATAGCAGTATCAAAAGAATTCTTGTTTACACCATACAAGTACATGTCCATATTTTGTAGTACAATGCATACAGGTACATGAACATCACAGTAAATCGCATTCTTTGAAATGCTTTTTTGTTTTTTCTTCAAATGAACATATTACCACAACTCAACAGAAAAAGTACTGAGTACAAGTATACACTATGGGAACGACTCCATATTTGATGTTAGAGCACTCATGTGGTTATGCATTACAGTCCTTCCTTCTCTCTGTTTATAAATGCGAAGGCGAGACAAAATGATGCCCTAGGGGCATGCCTCAGTTTGGCATAAATTGGTCTGTAGACTCCCTAACCTTTATAACACAAGTAATATTTACTGCCCACTACCCTATCCCTAGATTAATAATGTGTGTTATTTGAGACTCCTAGTCCTATGGGCTTACCATATGTTTTTGAATGAAGCTCCATGACTTGAAGACATGTACATGTATGTATGTATGGACACAGGTGTCCTACACTGTTAAACATACACATGTAAAATGTAGGACCCATTTTTTTACTTTGTACTAAAATTATTCTTCAGCCTCCATTGCTAAATTGCATAAAATTGTGATAATAAACATTGGATACTATATTATTCGTTTGAATTTCTTTTGTTTTTCTAGAATTGTTCTACATCTTAGTTAGATCTCAAATGCCATTATACATGTACATGTATGTATTTTATCTCCCCTTTTTGAGTGTCAATTCAATGTCATCTTGTGTCATTTTTTACATTAAAGCAAAAGCATTTACCTGTTCATGCAACAAACTATTTGTACAGAAAGTATACATTACAGACAGGTGTGTTGTATGACTGTGTTTAAAATGTATTCTGTTCCACAAACAGCTCCGGCCATAGCATTTTATTTTCTCTCCTTTCCCCATTTTGTCTTTTCTTTCTTTCTCTCTCTTTCTCTTTTTCTTCCTATCATCCTCTCTCTTTCTCTCTTTCTCTCTTCCGCTCTCTTTTTTAAAATTCTTAAACAGTCATAGCGTGAGCTACAATTAGCCAACATGTACACAAATCATAGCACCCCTACTTCTTGCCTCTATGGCTGTACACAACTTACTTGTCCAGTGTATCTCCCTGCCCCAGCTGTCCCATGGTGCCTTTGCCAAAGCTCCAGACCTCTGTCTGATAGACCAGATCATCCAGCCCACCCATCAGAGGGGACATCGTTCGTAGCTTCCTATCGGGCAGGTTACAGCTAGAATCCAGGGCCTGGGCATCCTTATCCCTGATGATCAGCTCAGTCTCACAGATGGAGTTGTCACTACTGGCCCGAGAGATAGTCTCCGTAAGGCTGGTCCGGGGCATCATGATCTTCTCCAGTCGGAGGGCCACAGACTGAGGCAGCGAGGCCAGGATACGGGTACTGGGACCAGGTCGCTGCTGAGGGGCGACACCTTGCGCTGGACTCCCTTGTATATTGAGAGGCTTCAGCTGCTCTGCCAGGAGTTCTTTGGTGCCCTTAGACGTTGCGAAGACATCATCTTCATCTTCCTCCGCGCATCCCCCATCGATGCCATTCTTGGCGACACCGTTGGGTTGGCTACCACTCTGCTCACTCGATTCTTCTTTGATTCTCTTCAAATTACCGCTCGAGTCTTCCAAAGTATAGGTACCTGCAAGCAGAAAAAAAGTCAATATGTCTTGCACTTATGGTGACAAAACAATAAAACTTTTCTTGATGGTTTGTTTGTTTCTCCTTTGAAATCTATTTGTTATATTTAAGTTATATATAAAATCAGAAGAGAAAGATGAGAAATGAGATTCAGAATAAAAGGGTATTTTTTCTTGTGATTATTGGACTATGTTTTGATTCCAAAGAAACATGGTTAAGGTAAAGGGCAGGTCCAAGCTATTTGGATTGTGACGTACGGGACATTCAGAGACTTTAAACAAGAAATAACAACAGATGAAATTATTTATATGGCTATCTTTTGGTATGAGTCTGTGGCTATTATGGGCTAGTTCATTTGTGGAAAGTTTTAGTTCTGACTAATTTTTTAATTAATTGTTAATGTAATTAATTAATTGTTAATGTAATTAATGTGCCGCGTGACGTACGGGACGCTGTGAACCGTACGTCACGCTGCACATTAATTACATTAAAAATTAATTAAAAAATTAGTCAGAACTAAAACTTTCCACAAATGAACTAGCCCATAATAGCCACAGACTCATACCAAAAGATAGCCATATAAATAATTTCATCTGTTGTTATTTCTTGTTTAAAGTCTCTGAATGTCCCGTACGTCACAATCCAAATAGCTTGGACCTGCCCTAAAGTATAATGTTTTCTCAAGCATATGTGCATAAATTGCTTTAAATTTCGATACCACTTCATACATGTATGTTTATCTTGGGATACACATAAATGTATGACTCTTTTATCATGTCAGTTGTTAACTCATGACATGAGAAAAATGTACATGTAAATAGAGGTGTAACGTAAAAAGTAGGAATTTTATCTTTTTGCATATTTTCAAATCTAGCTTACTGTTATTACTCCTTATCAAAACCCCTCACAAAGTTTGGAAAAGTAGCTAATCAATTACATAATCAAACTTTAACAAAATGCAATATGCCATACTGCTTTCTCTACCCCCCCCCCCCCTTTTTTTTCTTTCTCTCTTTCTCTCTGCTTCTTCCACTTTTTCTCTGCCTCTTTTCCTCTATCTCTTAGTGTCTCTCTCAGTGTCCATGTGTGAAGCCTTCATGTAATTATGCACAGCAGTCATCCATTAGTAAATAAAATGTGCAGCATGCTTCCACAAGATGCATACAAATCTAAAGCTTCCTAAAGAGCAGTGACAAGACATTCCCCATGCTGTAAAGTACATGTAACCCCCACTAGAACTTTTAGAAGGCAGAATTTTTTCTTCAAAATCAAAATATCTGCACTTGAATGTTTCTGAATAGCTAACATTTCTTTTCATGTTCTGATAAAATGTTTTAAAGATAAGGAACTTTGATGTCTGGTCATGCAATTAAATTGTGAAAGAAACGGTCTTCTTTTCAGAAGACATTTCTTCTATGATACTCTTCCAAAATGACATAAAACAAATGAGAAAGCTCACATACAGATTAGTTTTCACCTTTATAGCAAGACAAAGTTTCTTTACACATTACGTGTTTCAGTAGCTTTGGTCAATTATTTTAACTACCCTACATGTACATGTAAGTGTAGAGGTAAGAAATAAAATCAATCTACTTAGTGCACAAACCATGCAGTAAAAATTCTTCATAGCATTTCATGGCCTTGTTAGTGTTAGATTTTATCAAAAAAATTGTAAGCTTACATAGCTGCTTTACTCTGCATCTACAGTGTACAAGCCTAAAGCCAGTGAAAGTATTCATCTAAAATATGTATATAAATATACTTCATTTACTGAATTCACTTCAAATTCATTTGAAATAAAACAAATGTAAAATCCATACAGGCGAGTATAATTAATTCTTACAAAGTTGTGCCACACAGGTGGAAGTTTGGGATATTTCAGGGGTTTAACATGTACTATAATGAGAAATGTTCTAATTCTACTTTACATGGTCTACGAAGGAAGGCTAAACTAATTTACATTAATAATCAGAGTATGAGAAAAGTGTAAGAGTTGCCAATTCACATACCCAGGAGTAACTTTATATGCCCTACATATTATATGGTACATGTCTCAACAACAGCATATTAGATCTTTCCTTTTTCCTCATCTTTTTAAGGATCTTGAAAGATATCTTGGACCTATCATGTTGTGAGAATTCACTTTTACTCTTTAAAATGTCCCCACTGATTTACTCTCTTCATGACAGACTAAACATGGATTGGGTCAACACTACAACTACATGTCTTTGTATCAAACTACAACTTACAGCACTGTATGATCTGGTGATCTACAGGAAGTTAGTGGGTTAGTAAGGAGGGGGTCATGCATACCTTCACTACTACCTTGTGAAGAGGTCGATCCTCTCTCTCTCCGTTTCTTATCAACTGTCTCCGTTGCAGCCGCCCATTCCGCCTGCTGTGCGTGTATGGCTGCCACATCAATGCTATCAGGTGATATACTCCTACTCCTAGATGTATTGTCACCAGAATCAGGACACAACAAGGAGTTGTCTGATATGATAACAGTGTCACCTTCATCATGCATGGTGTAGACAGTATCCTGGCAGGTCAGGCTAGATCCAGACCCTTCCTCCTCAGGCTCATTGGACTTGTTGCCAGGTGATCGCATCGATTTCAGTCTTTGGACGAGCACGAGACTCATGGTGCCTCCGCAGGCCATTTGGAGTACTTTCCGGCCCATGAGGGCACTGACTTTCTTTGGGGATAACACTGGGGTGGAACCAGTTGAGAGTCCTAGCTGTGGACCTGTACCCCAGGCCCAGACCTCACCCTGCGTGGACATTGCAAGGGTGTGGGAGTCCCCGCAAGAAAGCTGCGTGATCACCGGGTCGCAGTCCGCATCACTTATATGAACTTGCGTTGGAATATTAACCTTCTCTGAGACACCAATCCCACATTGTCCGTTGGTGGAATCCCCCCAGCAGAAGACGATCCCATCTTCGCACACCACCCCTGTGTGGTTGTTTCCGCAGACGACATCGGCAACATTTTCGCTCTTCAATTCCTGCACAAGTACAGGCTGTTTTGTAACGTCTGTGAATTTCTTATGACCAAGCTGACCATATTCCCCATTACCATATGTATACACCGATCTCTGGTTTGTTAAGAATGCACAATGCTTGCTCCCGAGTGAGATCTTGATGATGTTCTTTGTCTTTAAGATATCATGGGTGAATGGTGTGGTGTTGCTTAGGAAACCCTTCCACATGAATGGCATACCTTGCAGGGATTTTTCTGGTCTCTCTTTCTCATCTTTTTCCCTGTAAAAAAAAGAAAAAAGATACAGGTTAGTGCACCATTACACAACATCAGTCATTCATATTTAATTATTAGTTATTCCTCTTGATTTAAAAAACTATGAGACAAGGAATGCAAAACAAACAATATTTGCATCTTCTTTCTTTTAAAACGACAATTTTCTCTCTCTCTCTCTCTCTCTCCATCTCTCTATTCCCCATCCCCCCCCCCCCTCTCTCTCTCTCTCTTACATTTGATAACTTTACTATTTCTTGAGTTATGCATAACATTTTCATTAATTCAGAAATAATGAGGTCCTACAACATATATTTGATAACAAATACCCCGGTATATAGAGTCAGAACCCCCAAACTTACATGTTACAACTTAATATCTGTATGTCACATTCACTATACATACATGTACACATACCAATATAGCATTATTGCTCTGAACAGTACACTAAGTTCACTTCTCATTATTCCAACAGTAATATAAATATAGATTTTTATTGATTTTATTTTTGTCAATTTTGCAAGCCTCATCCCACACCACTGTTTGTGTGAATGATATTGATTATTATTGAAATGCAATTCCTAACTGTCTAGCTAAAGAAAAGAATGCCATTTCATTTTCATTACTCATCTGAAATAAGAACAAATACATCAGGAGTGGGCCTGTGTACATGTATGTATGTAAATTCTATTGTACACAATTAAGATACTGAAGTGCGTATTTCCTTCTTTTTTTTAATATGTAACCATTGTCTTAATTCTGTTTTAATCACTGCACTTGAGAGAAATATTGATACAATATATTCGATAACCTGCATGCACTTTATCTTTTGTGTTTTAAAAGTATTCAGTATTCATTTTTGGCAAATTATACTCAGTTACATTGCATATTACACACTGTACAGTATTGAGTAGTTTATGTAATGTGACTAAATGGGAAAAGGAATGACCGATTGTGACACCATTACTGAGTAAGTATTAGGAATTATGCATTACAGGCCAGCCATGTAGAACTAATGTGCCACGATGATCATGGTGACGACATCGTGTGAGTGACTTCATACCCCCATCTAAACAGTGCATCTAGATGGAGGGTGACTCATGCTCCTGTACATAGAGAACGTCATCTAAGACTCGTGGAAGAAGACACCGTCATCGAATCACATATGTTGGGCTTTTTTCGTTTGAGGGAGATTATATTTCATGAACTCATGAATTCCAAAAATACACCTCTAAATGCAAACCAGTTCCCAATCACGTCATACAGTACTCTTGGCGTAATCAAAAAGGGGAGTTTAGGGTATACATGTATACATGTAATACATACACATGTAGGCCTACTGAACATGTAGCTTGTAAAACCAAGTACCCAAATTTATTTCCAATTCAATGTTTATCTTTACTATCACTTGCAGATTTCATTAAAAAATGATCTAAAGTACACATATATGTACATACATTAAAATATAAAAAAATATATTCACTCTATTGTGGTAAAATAATTCCAATAGAGTTTTGTCGCAATGTTTGTTTTTTATATCAATAAACCATTTATCTGTCTATATCTATCTATCTACATGTACATGTATACCTAATGAGACAATGACAGACATTTCAAATCTCTCATTTACTCACCCAAAGTCTTTCCAGTACCGGTATTACAAAACACTTTATTGATATGTTAAATATATGTACAGTACATGTAATCAATTTGCTTGCTACGTGTTATACATGTAGATATATCACAAGATCCTCCCAGTGATTTATAGGGAATCTTTTCTTTTCCTAATTATATGACACATCATTTCACCATTCAAAGCTTTTGTTAAGTCAAGATTAACTAATAAAAATTGGACATCAAATTCATAAATAAAGTGATGCTGCTACATGTACATATACAAGTAGGCCTACATATACAAGTAGGCCTACATGTAGGTTACATTTTAGAAAACTAGAGCTCTGTCATTTCATTAGATTAAATCCCTTAAGTGTGAAGTGAGCCTTGTTGAGTGTGTGCAGACAGCAGACACTGCACACTAAAATGCTGTGCAGCAGCATTGCTCAGTGCAACCTGTGAAATTGCACACACCCATCTCCCATATGGAGCATACCAGCTCTTCAACATGTAGTGCATCATCAATGGAAGGATTGAACAGTACTGTACACTTTCATGGATTGCATGTTTTTGTGTAGACCTGTAAATCCTTCATTATTATTGTATATAACCTATATTTACAATTATTGTAAATACTTGTACAGGTGTATGTCAGAAAACATTGTGTTGGTTAAAATAATATGAACTGTTTAAAGGTAAAGACCAGTATTGGAAACGCCCCAATTTCAAAAATGAAATGGAAGCTCTATTACCTATCATGTGAAAGAATGTGTTTTGACTAATACATGATGATAACAAATTTGCCATGAAACTGCCTACTATTTGATTATATTTGGTAAATTAGTTTATCTATTGGGATGTGAGAGATAAACGCACGTGTCGCGCACGTGTTTGTAGTCCCATATACATCTTTCTGTGTACAGTGCTTGTAACTTTACGAAGACTGGGCCAAATTTCTTATCATTTTGATGATTCCAGAACCTTGCAGTACACACCAATAAATATGCTAGAAGATCAACCTTTTCTGATCAATTCCACAACGTTTCATTCACAATGCAATCGCATGACCAGAACTGGTCTTTATCTTTAAAAGTCTATATCTTGAGTAGATAGCAAGTAAGCTGGTGTATCTCCTCCATTACTTATGAAGTGTCACATTAGCAAAAATATGGTTCATGGACCACTTCTGAACAATGTTGCAAATGTAATAGATGATTGTAATTGATACCATTATCAAATCTATATACACTGTAGCACATCAAAGATTGCAGACTTGTACACATTTATGATAGTGATACATGTGTATTTTTATGCTGGGTTTAAATGCTGACAACATAATCAATCAAAGCAAAATTTAGGAACTGATATCTCTAGATCTCTGGATGCTTTGGTAAATTAAGGCAGACAGGTATTCTAGTCATAAATGAATATGTCCAGTATACATTGAATCTTTCTAATCAATTTTCAACTTGCAAATAAAAATGTACAAAAATTATTCTTTGTTCATCAAATCGACGGGTGAACAAAAACGCAGTGTGACACTAAACAAATTGTTCGGGAATTCTAGATTTGGACAAAAAATCTTAATTCCCTTAAATTACATTTATAACACATGTTTAAATTGCTAAACAGCGCACAAACCATAACTTGTTACAAAATTAGCACAATATATGAAACCGCAACCAATACAAAAAGGGCAAACCTCAACACGTTCTTAATGTCATGAAACTTCCGGCCATCTGTCACTGTTTAAAATGTGAATTGGGATTTGTGTGCTAGCATCCTTTTAGCTTAGCATCAGGAAGTCTTTGATAAACCTGTTACACTGATGTTCAATTATGAACGTCATAATTGGGAAATTTGTTCACAATCCATGTATCTCCATTCATGACTCATCTTGAAATAAAGATAGCTGTACTAGTATGTACATATATGTAATGTAAATATATTTACACGTAGGTTGAGACTCATTAAAGTTCAGCATGAATGATAATTCACCAAATATATTTCTAGTTTGCATCCTCTTTCCTCCTCTTGCTACTCCTCATTCTTTTTCTTTCTTCTTCTATTTCCTACTCCTCTTCTTTCTCCTCCTACTTCTCCTCTTCCTTCTTCTTCGTCTTCTTCTTCTTTTCTTCTTCTTCTTCTATTTACCCCTCCTCCTCCTCAGTATTTATTCAAGCTAGTGAGTTAAAATTGCAACTATGATTTATATTCAACTTGCTACTTACTGCCTTGCAAGATTGCAAGCCTACAGTACATGTACATGTACCAAATATTGCTTTCTGAATGGCCATATACAATACATTTTGTAGATCTATGTAAGCATGACTGAAAACTCAAATGCTCACAAACTGACAAAAATACCGATAGTGGATTCTAAGTTCTGATTTAGTTCAATGAATGCCAATAATACACATACAATGTCTTTACCGTTGTAGAACAGCCCTCCTTCATGGCCAAGCCTCACAAAGGTTAGATCAACCTCTGACCCCTCACAACATATTATTATTATACTAAAATCTCCTGTATGGTAACTTTTGATGGACTTTGCTACTTGATGATTGAATATTGCATGTAACCCATGTATATGATGTACATGTACATTATATAAATGAGTGGCTGGGTGATCAAATTACAATTCAGTCGCACAACCTAAATAAAACTTCATCCTAAATGTACAGACCTACACTGCATACAATGTGCACAAAGAAATCTCTAACAAGAACAAAATATACTGTACATGTACTGTATGTACAAAACATCTTTCCCTCAAATTTACAACTGTTAAATATTTGGACATACTGTACAGTATGTACATGTAAGTACCGGTACTTAATTTCACATTTGAATTACATGTACTGTACTGTAGATGCGGTCTATTCCATTTTTGCAGAACTGAAGGTGGAAGATACAAGTTTGAAAACTCAAAAATCTCTTTTTCATCCTGAATTTATGCTTGCTTTACTTTTACGATTTCATCCCATGGATGGATGTTGACTGGACGAATAGAACAGTTAAGCCATATGCCACTGAAGCAGCCAAATGTTCAATGTTGCTTGACATCTGCAATGATTTCTTTTTGGAACAGATGGTGAGGGACCCCACCAGGATATCTGGATCCACCAAGAATATTCTGGACATAGTTTTAACAAGTCATCCCAACTTCATCCGTAACTGCAAAGTCACTGCAGGTTTGAGTGATCATGAGGCAGTTACCTTTGAGATCAATTCCAAACCCAGATTAGCAAAAAAGGCACCACGGAAGATCTATATTTTCAGTAAGGCTAATGTTGCTGACCTGCTGTCTAATATTAGGACCTTTCAGGTAGATTTCCTTAGCAGCAACCCCAGCTCAAGATCAGTGCAAGAAAATTGGGACATCTTCAGATCGAAAATCATTCTCCTTATGGATACACACATACCATCTAAGATGTCAAAACCAAACAGATCTAGCCGTTGGATCACCAACAAGATACGGAGAATGATTAGAAAGAAGCAAAGGCTCTACAATGCAGCCAAGCAGTCTGGAGAGTGGACAGCCTATAAGGAGTACCAGAAATTGCTGCGGAAAGAGATCAGACATAACTACTGGACATACCAAAACAACATGTTCAAAAGTGATAGCATGAACAAAAACAACAAAGCCTTTTGGAATTATATAAGATCTAAAAAACAAGAGACAACTGGAATATCCTCTCTCAAAGATGGCCAGAGAGTAATATTCGACAGTAAAGGTAAAGCCAACCTTCTAAACAAGCAGTTCCAGTCCGTATTCACAGAAGAAGATGTGACAGATATTCCAAAACCTGCAGGACCACCCTACCCACTGATGGAAGACATGCATATTACATCAGATGGAGTCCAGAATCTTCTTGAATCTATCAACATCAACAAGGCAACTGGACCAGACAGCATCCCTGGCTGCTTCCTGAAGCGTTTTGCCAAGGACTTAGCACCTATTCTGACTCACATACATGTATTTCAGCAATCCCTGACCTCTGGATGTGTTCCCTCTGATTGGAGGCTAGCAAATGTAGCACCCATCTTCAAAAAGGGAGACCGCTGTACCCCCTCCAACTACCGTCCAGTGTCTATCACAGCTATATGCAGCAAGATCATGGAACACATCATCTTTAGTCAAGTGATGAACCACTATGATGACAACAAAATCTTAAATGATTGCCAACATGGATTCCGTTCTGGGCGCTCTTGCGAGACACAGCTAGTAACAACTGTTGATGAGCTAACAAGATCCATCGACCAGCGAGAACAAGTCGATTCCATCGTATTAGACTTCTCTAAAGCTTTCGACAGAGTCCCTCACGAACGCCTCTTGCTGAAACTTCACCACTAAGGCATTCGAGGCCACTTACTGGAATGGATTCGGGCTTTCCTTACCGAGAGATCTCAACGGGTAGTTGTGAATGGTCATACATCTGATTGGTCTCACGTTTCATCAGGCGTCCCCCAAGGAACAGTTCTCGGTCCGCTCTTCTTTATCACATACATCAATGACATCCCTAATGGAATCTCCTCCAATCTGAAGCTGTTTGCAGACGACTGTCTCATCTATCGTCCCATTCGGGACTTGCATGATCGCCATGCCCTGCAACAGGACCTTGATCTTCTTCACCAGTGGTCAGAAACCTGGCAGATGAAGTTCAACATTGATAAATGCCACCTCCTTCGGTTCTCACTCAAGCGCAACAACCTGGAAGGAAACTACCATCTTGGAGATGTTCAACTTTCTGAAGTCAAAGAGCACAAATACCTAGGCGTCCTACTGACCAAAAACCTGTCCTGGCAAAAGCACATCAACGGCACGACATCTAAAGCAAATCAAATGCTTGGTCTCATCAGTCGAAATCTCAGAAGATCCTCCCAAAAGTTATGGCAACAAGCTTACACATCCATTGTCCGACCCCATGTTGAGTATTGTGCTACAGTATGGAATCCATCAACGAAGAAAGACACAGCCAAAATTGAAGGTGTTCAAAGACGTGCAGCACGATTTGTCCTTCAGAGATACCACCATACTGAAAGTGTGTCTGCCATGATCAATGACCTTAAGTGGGATACCCTGGAGAAACGTCGACATGCTGCATGCCTAACCCTACTGTACAAGATTCAACATGGCCTCGTAGCAATAAATCCAGATCAGTTTGTCACACCTATGACTCAGAACAACACCAGGCAATTCCACCCGAATAAATTCAAGCTAATCACTGCCCGTACTGAGCTTTACAAACACTCTTATTTCCCACGGACAGTTGCAGCATGGTACATGCTCCCTCCAGATATCTTGGTTTCTGCAACAGCAGAAACCTTCCAGGGAGCCCTATTCCAGAAACACCATTGATGGCTGAAAATTGTTTTTACTTGCACCTTGTACATAATACACCAACTGACTGCACTGCACAAGAGCACCTTGCCAGACATTTCAACCTTGACGTTATATCCTGACTGATGGATCCTGTCAAGTACCGACGTAGAAGTAGAAGTAGAAGTACATGATACATACATGTACATGTACAGTATGTACATGTTAAGTTGTACAATGAACATGAACAGTACTTGTATAATTTGTTTTAAGCTTGGAGAGTGATAACTCATTAACACAGAACTAACCACCTTTTGTTTTTGAATGCTTTTTTATATGATTGTATGTCTGATGCCGTAAACTTGCATTTTTAGTCTTTGGACTTTTTGACAAGTCTTGAATAAAACCTAATTTGAATTGAATTGAATTGAATTGAAATCTTAGCAGATAATAGAAAATTGCAGAAGTCTCTAGCTACATGTACAGTGTACTTTGCTGGAAATAAAGTAGACACATTAACACGAAGTCACACCTTAGTCTATGGAATAATACATGCGGTCACTTGTGACACAGTGTGAGAGTGACTTCAAGCAATAGTCACTATAACAGGAACTCTGCTTGACCTCAGTGTGACCCTATGCTCAAATGCTCAATACACTTGTAAAGTACTTCACAAACAATAATTTCGATCTGGTACTCCTAGTTGTTCCAAAGGAAAAAAATAGTACTTGCAGATACATACATGTATTTACTTGTATGTTTGAAAAACCCAGAACAGAGTACATGGACATGTAACAGAATTTATGAAGCTCCAGTTAAATGAAGCTTACAGTATGTACACATGTAATAGCATCAAGCACATCCATAGATATAATAAAGATTAATCACTGAAATTTGAAGGAAAACCAATCATAGAATGAATGCCAAAGTTATATTTTTTATAAGATCATTAGCCCTTTAATTTCTCAAACTCTGAGCCATAAGTAATTTAGAAGGAAATTGCAACATCTTTCGGAAAGGCAGGTAACTTTTTCGTACTTTTACTCTCATTTGGTATTTAGTGTATTTTCACAGCTTTTTGAGAGATGCAGTGTACTTGTACATGTAGATGTATAATGTAGCTTACCTTTTCCATGGAGTTTTACTGATGTCAATTTGCAATCCCTAAATTCCCCATAGTGTAAACAATTGGAATTTTAAAGTAAAATTACATCTATTCTTAATTATTATTTTTAATTTCAACAGTTCGACAAAAGCAGACTGAAAAAAAGAACATAAAATTGCCTGTAAGCTTCTTTTTTATCAAATTGTTTGTAGATTCATCTGAATATATCTGAAGGAAAAACCTGGAAATCAAATCGTTATCAAATTGTCTGTATTAAAAATGGCTAAACCTATGTGTCGCTATATTTTGATGTTATAGAGGTCTACTAAGATTTTTGATTTTATTTTATTTTGATGGTATATTAAAATTACATCTATTTTCTTTCCAATCATATTTTTAAAAATCAAACTGTTATTGTCTAGATCTAGATAAAGAAAAACGGGAGAAAGTTTTTCTACGGATTCTGGCTGAAATTGCTAGTATTCTCTCCCCCCCCCCCCCCCCCAATTTGCGAACTGTTAGTTTTATTAACGAATTCCCCATACCAGGCGGTTATTTCTGTCTACATGTAATATAGACCTCAATAAATCAAAGGGAAAAAATGTTTCTTATTTTCCATCAATAAATTGAACACACCACAAAAGTTATTCTTCATCATTTGAGACCTGAAAGAAAGAAAAAAAAAATTAAAAGGTAGGCCTATCACAAATCATTAATGTCAATTGAGATAACCAGAATTCAGATTTTTTTTCTTTTTGAAATGTCAAATGATGAACAAAAGTTTAAACAATTAAAATTTTAATCCAAAAATATTTAGAATCTAACTTTAGAGTAGACTAGTCTAGATCTAGACTCTAACTTCTAAGGTAAAACAAAATTTAAAGGAGAAGCAACAAAAAATGATTCTACGTACGCTCTATCCATGTTGCTTAATTGGTGATTCAGGGAGGTAAAGAGAAGGGACGAAGAACAATTTGAAGGGTTCTACTAGCTTCTAGCTTCTCGACCTAGTAAACTCATTCAGTATCAGCTGATCAGTCACAGCAACATAATGTACATGTAGCTAAGCAACATGTACATAGCTGCATGCAGCTGCACTCGATGATAATGCGAAGGGTCGGGTGTTCTCCAAATCTCTCACGCCAAAGTTCAGGGCGCAGTCAGTGCAGAGGAGAGCCTGTGTCAATCTTCACTGTGCACATACAGTGCCGATGATGATCCTTCTGTCAATTCCATGTAATGTTTCCAGCATTTAATCCCTATTCTCGGGTAATACACAAAACCATCGCTTCAGACATTCAAAAGGGAAAGAAGAACTAGCCAAGCCTCTTAAGCTTCGAATTAAAGTCCATAAAAATGCCTTGCTCTTTCACGGGTGTGGTAGCTTCTCTCAACTCAACTGCAACAATAATAACAACAAAAATTCGGATTATGGTATCCCTCCTGCGAAAAAATCTAGAGTACTGCGGCGCGCTGAGAGTTTGAAAAAAAAAAATCTTTAGAGGGGGGCGGAGGGTGGTTTTGTTTTACTCGTGTTTATAGGCCTACTGTACCGCCACCCAATCGTTATTCCAAATAAAATGGAGCCACAATGATAGTATATGTAACATAGCTTTATAAAGTAGGGGTTCTGGGGATTAAATTAAGGCACCCCCACCCCAAGGAAAAATGATTGTAACAAAATTTAGGAAAAATTTGTGGCATATCCAAGAGGGAGTAGCTCGAGGGGCACATGTCCTGGGCGACACTTGAAGGGGAGCAAAAAGGCAAAAGAGAGAAAGAGAAAAAGGAGAATAGGAAGAAAATTATGGTTCTACCTTCTCAAGGATAGCACCCACAAGGTAGGGTAACGTGCAATAACAATTATGTTCTAAAGGGTTTAATAAAAAAAATAAAAATTGGCTAAAGCTGAATGCCTGAATCCCTTTGCTGCCTTAATTGCTCATGTTTTTCAGGACTTCTTAAATGCTGCGCCCCCAGTAAAGTTTATAATGTATAAATAACATTTTATAGGATTCAAAATTTTGAACATCTTCAATCCATAATTTAACTCTCCGCTCTGGCGTATAAGTTTAATTAGAATGATTTTTTTTCATTTTCAGGGTAAAGGGCATCATCTTCCGAAGCTTCACCATCAAATGAAGTCCAAAGTTTAGTTAGCCTTGCTCGATTACTCTGTTCTATTTCTTATCTAATTTTGTTGGTTAAAATCTTAAATCATGTTATCAAAAGCTGTGGCAAAGGCAGTTTCCTTCTTCTTCTTTTTTTTCTTTAAACAATTTTTCCCCTGTAACACTCCTTTTTATGCATGTATATACTAGAGGCAGTAAAAATTAAATTTCAGATAATGCATAAATTCATGGCAAAATGATTTTCTGTTTTCTTCAGGTACGGTACCTAAATTTTCTATCTATTCTATAATTTTGCTTATCTTTACCGATCTCTTTAAAGGTAAAGACCAGTATTGGCAACGCCCCAATTTCAAAAAATGAAATGGAAGCTCTCATTACCAATCATGTGAAAGAATATGTTTTGACTAATACATGATGATAAAAAATTTGCCGGGAAACCGCCTACTAATTCATATATTTGGTAAATTTATTTCTCTCATGGTCTGGTGAGAGAGATAGGGTAGTCCCATATACATCTTTCTGTGTATAGTGCTTGTAACTTTACGAAGAATGAGCCAAATTTCTTATCATTTTGATGATTCCAGAACCTTGCAGATGCTAGATGCTAGATGATCGACCTTTTCTGATCGATTCCACAACGTTTCTTTCACAATGCAATCGCATGACCATTACTGGTCTTTACCTTTAAGCTTGATAGACACTAACTCTCATATTAAAAATACAAATACCTGTCTCTCACTCATTCTCTCATCCTACCCCACCCTTTTCTCTCTCTCTCTCTCTCTCCTCTCTCTCTCTCTCTACACCTCTCCCCATTCTCTTCTCTCTTTCTCTCTCTCTCCTACCACATCTTCACAAAATAAAGCCATGACATCAAGCATAAAAAGTCGTCATAAAACATGGTGCTAAAAACCAAAAGGAGTATGTGTATCAAATTGGTGAATCTTTAAAAGTTTAAAGTCAGACTGGTTGTTTCAAGGAGCTCCTTTTCAATAAGAATATTTTCATGGAAGAGGCCACTGAAAAAATAAGAAAAATATAATATCTTGACACACAATTAGTACAATTGTCATACCAATCAGTTGCTGTTTAGTCATACTAAAAGAATATGTACATTTATTCATATATATTACATAAAATAATAAAACATATTCAACATATGAAGAAAAATAAAGTCTTTTCCCCTCCAAAATACAAGTATTTTCAGAGCCATTTTTACCTGCTCCAGTCACTATGTTTTTTTTGGGGGAAATAGAACAGATAACAAAGAAAAAGGAAACTGTAAATCGCTTTTTCCATCTATTGATCACTCATAAACTTACAAGAGTCACTAATACCCTGAAAATACTGGATACAACTTTTTATCTTTCTTTCTCCATTACTAAATTTGTCAAATACAGACAAGAGATGGCGCTCATTCCATATCCAAACCTGAGCCATTAGTACAGCATATTTGGCAAACTTTTCCACCTTAGGTGACAGAATAGTGCTTATTGCTATGCTTGGCAAGCATGAGCCATACTTTAAGTTTTACCTCACTAAAATTGAGCTGGTCAAACCCCACCTTGACAGAATTGTGGTCAATATGGCAGAAGCACAGAGCTTTGACTTGTCCATGAAAATACAAGACAAACTCTTCAGAACATACACCACAGTGGCAAAGAAGTTCTTTAGACCAATTAAATTAATGCACATACTCTCATGGAGTGGAAATGTTCATTATACATCATGGAGAATATTTGTAAATAAATTCAATGCTGGGTAAATAGAACAAATGTTTTGAACACTTACTTGTACAGTGTACCTGAAATGTGCCATATAAAAATCATTGGTATTTATTATCATCAATCATTATTCCAATTTTCATTCAATATTGCAAATTGTAAGATAGTGGAAGTTCCTTTGAGCGACAAAACTAGTGCGCAACTTTCATTATAAATTGTCTCCTTGTTTAATATAAGATATGATTCTGCATACTAGTAATCCACACTGGTTGTCATAGGCAAGGATATTTCTATTCAGAATTCAGGTTTCATTTTCAAGTTGCTAAATCATGATTTTACTGCTATACATTCCATCGTTCTTTCTTTCTTTTTAAAAATCCTAAACAAAAATAGAGATGTATAAAATATAAGCAAGGTCAAATCACAGGTTTTTGATTCAATTTGTGTTGTTCACTTGACAATCCCTTTCTCTTTCGAGAAAGAGAGAATACAAATTGTAAATCAATGCAGCTTGTGAAGTGAATTTTCCTCTTTTTTCCTTTCTATCTCTTGCTTTTTATTCTGAATATAAAATGTCTGAAAAATAGTGCACTGCCTATTCCTACTAAATATATTTGGCTACAACCAATTTGTCAATGTGGTCTTAATACTATCAAATTACCAATTATGATTTGGTCAGATCACCAGAAAGGCTATTATTTCTCTACTAATGTTTTTTTAATTATTCAGGTACGACAAGGAAGCCCCAAATTAATGTCTCGGATTGTTTCCTAGCAACATAATTCTCATTTCCTCACATAGATGATAGAAAAACATTTATGACACACAATGGGCATGAGATGAACTGAAGTTACATGACACAACATGAGAATTACACCAAACGAATGATAGATGAACTGGGTGTAGACAAATTGGATTTGACGAGATTGGTAAAAGACTAATTGCTTTTTGACCAAATAATTTACTAACCCCCCCCCCCCCCCCCTTCAAAAAGATATATGACAAAAACAGCCTTGCTTAATGAATTCTACTGGTAAGCCCATTATAACTTGAGCAGGAGAGTAAAGGGAAAAACCATGTTAAACTAAAATCAATAGTATCAATACATGAATTACATAACAATGGAAAACTTATAAGCGACAGTTGACAATAATATCAGTTATTTGCTATTTTAGTGTCTGTCAGAGGATTAACAGCTCTGTGAAAACTCGAAATCTAAAGCTTTGATAATCAGAAGTTGTTGACCTAAAAACTGGCTATCGATCTGATGACATCGTCTTATGTGGAGTTCGTATACCGGTATTCACAATGATTTTGTATTAATTAAGCAAGGCTCATCGCCTCAGCTATATGGGCGAGCCGATCAGGTCCACGTGTTATGTCGCCACCCTACCTGCGTCAAACCCATATTGACCTGTAATTTGAAGGCCTTGATTTGCTTTTGTGCAATACTGAAAGGGAAAATATTTGTTACTCCTTTATATTTGTATTCTAGGTTCATTCAGCTTTCTATGGATATAAAGTTGCATTTTCATAGGATAACGTCTTTAAAGCAGGACTACACTACTTGTAGCTACTTGCGTCCTCTATACAGACAACCTGTTGATCCCCCATGGTCCTCTTTTCTTATGTTAAGTGAGAGCTGATTTGATGAGATAACCACCTGCCAGTGACCTTGCAGGGAGTTATAATCCCTCCTGGCCAAACCAGTGCAGATAGGCTTAAAGCGAATCATCACTTCCAGTCCATAAATGCCCACTGAGATTTGTTTTTCAGCTGAGAACCAGAAGGGCATTAACTCATATACAGTTACATGGAATTAAAACCCTTCTAGCTAGCTATACATGGGTGACTTCACATAGCTTTATCATAAAAATTAATATTCAGAAGAATTTAACTCCTTCATTCCCATCAAAGGCCATTAGTTCTGCTTTCCTTCCTCTTTCTAGACATTTCAATGATCTCTTCAGCAGCCAGTCTTCTAGTCCATGGAACTCTGGAAGATAAAATCAAAGGTAAATTATATTTTATTCATGCACTATAAATAGCAAATATACATATAAAACTAACTTGGCAGCTAATGATAATAATCAAACCAAAGTCTGGTTGGCAAATTTCAAAATTCAAAAATGAAATGGAGTGAAATGTTCTAACAATCTTGGAGGGGAGTGGGATGGGGAGTTGGATGGGGAGGGGGAGGGGAGATATTCTTGAAGACAAGATGTTATATGCTTCAGTGTAGGTCAGCATATTTCATTTCATTTCACTTTTTTCCCCATTTTTTTAAAACTCCTGTTCATTCATTCAAAGTCATACATACCTTCATTTGTGGTGTCTTCCCCCTGTGCAATTTCATACAGTGTACATACGGTGTTGGTCATTCCACTGTTGCCGGCCTGAAAAAATATTAATTGACACAAATATGTCTAAGATTCAATTACATGATCTGAATATTCATCAAATGGTTTTACAGAAACAATTTGAAAAATATTAAAGTAGTTCTAGCCCTTACAGTACTGTAGGCAGATTCAACTGTCAATAATCTTACAATGGGTCTCAAAATTTCCTTCTCAGATAAGCTTAGTTTTCTCCTTGAAATTCAAAATGGGATCAGGCATTGTTAAGTTTGATACCACAAAACACTGTCTTTTTGTTCATGATAACAGATAGAATACTAACCCATTTATAGATGAGGTTTCCCCATTCCTCAGGTGTCCTCCACATTACAAGACATCTGGTCTTGGCTTTATCTGTCCATTCAATGTTTCCTGCAGGTAGAAATAGTCATATGAAATTAAAAAAATTATTGGCTTTGATTTGTAAACTGCCTTCCATTACCCGGACTATCAATTTGCATGCTCTCAGCATTCTTGGCAATTCTTCCTACCAGGTAGCCAAGACGATCCATCTCTTGTCAAGTTATTGTCATATTTTACGCATTACAAATCAATAAAGACGCCTCCAGATATGATGCAATGAACTTTCTTAAGATTTTTGAATAATGCATCAAATAAAATCCACTTTAGTCCTTACAATAAATGGCAAAAGTAAATATTAAAAGATATAGGTTACCTTGTGAGTTACGCTGTAGCATGTCATTGAAGTATTTAAGAAACATCTCAAAACACACCTATTTACATTGTAATTAACTGCATTACATTTTCTATCATATTTTTGTTCAATTTTAATTCATTGATGTATTTGTTTTGTAAAGCGCTTTGATTAGTTGTAAATTGGATATAGTGTTATAAAAGAAAAAAATTATTATTATTATTATTAGAAACCTAGGCTCTGCATAAAAATTGCCCTTACACAAACCAACTAATGATACAGAAAAATCAAGTGCAGGACAGTTACAAATCTCACTATACTGCACCTCTTGATGATTATCTGTCATGTCTGAAATTCTGAATGTGCCTTAAGAACGTTCTATCCCGTCAGTACTTACCCTTCTGCCTTAATTCTTCCAAGACTAACAATATTCCTTCTCCTGACAACTTCCCTGAAGTCAAAAGGTTAAGGAATGAAACAAACAAAA
Organism: Strongylocentrotus droebachiensis; assembly: GCA_035222895.1. Classification (NCBI taxonomy): domain Eukaryota; kingdom Metazoa; phylum Echinodermata; class Echinoidea; order Camarodonta; family Strongylocentrotidae; genus Strongylocentrotus; species Strongylocentrotus droebachiensis. The sequence continues at coordinate 98,439 of JAVYIG010003175.1, forward strand.
ACAACAACAATAAAACAGCTTAGCCAGCTCAAAATGGCTCAAAATAAACATAATACAAAGATACATCTTTCATCAGCTACCTGGTCAAGCCTGGAGCCCGTTCTACCAATCTGTTCAAATAATAACAATAACGATGATAATCATCATAATAATATCAATAATACTAATAATAATGACTAGAAATGCAATTGTGTCAAACGATGTGCGTGCAATGACGCCATGTTTCTACGTGTCAAACAAAAGAGCTTCTCTCGGACTATCCAGAGCAATTTGTACGAAGTCTGTAGCCTCTGTGATACTGGAGATAAGTAGGGCGAAAGAAAGGCCTCAACAGTGGTAGTGACTACGCCTACAAAGTTTGAAAGAAATTGGGATAGGGGAAAGAACCTAGAAAGGGCTCGCAAGCACTGCATGCAAAAACCAATGGGATTTGGTGCATGTTCGTCATTGCAATAAAGATCGTTCTGGGGGCCAAAAGCGCAAACACGATATGCCCCATAGACAATGCGTGTAATGCATGGGCGGAAAACGTACAGGATCTGTATTATGACCGGAGTTAAATGGGTTTTTTCTGTCTCTCTTTATGTCTCTTCATGGGCCGTATTTGGTATCATTAGAAAGAGAATTTCATGGTTGTTATTGTAAACTAATCCCTTTTTTTTCCTATGATAATTCTATCGAAACACATGGTGTAAAATAGATTTATAGGACAAAATGGCGTGTTAAATGGCCCCCTTGACAAAATTTTAAAAATCCGGCTCGGAGGTGCCCTGCGTATTGCAACTTGGAATGTCACTACAAATTTTCAAGGAAAAAAAGGATGTTTAGGGGGCAAAAAGCAGTCTGAAAAAATGACGTCATGGCTGATATGTCTTATAATCGAGCAGAAACTCGGCGGGATTCGTATAGTGACCCTTGTTCAAATGCGAGTTACTCACAATTTTCTGTGTGAACATATACCATACTTGGTATCATTCGAAAGGGCACTTCATTGCGGTCAGTTCAACACCATTGTTATCTCCGCGCAATGTACTGCACGCATTAAACGCGCTATTACGTAATGCATAGTAAATTCATCATTTTTGGCGATAACTTTGTGCTGACATATTCAAATTTTACAAAACTTGGCAGACAGTTGTCACGTATATGGATACATATGTCTGCCAAGTTTCATTGATGTAGGTATAAAGATTGCCATTTTAGAGCAAGGTGAAGTTATTTTGGAATTTTCTTGAAAACGACGAATTTGGAGGGCATTTTTCTCAAATTTGGTCACTGTAAGCGTATATAATTTTGTATATGCCTGGAAAGGGCATATCTTCAAGTATCTAAATCCAAAAAAAGGTACGGGTTTGCCAAGCCGTAATGGAGATACGGCCAAAGAAAGAAAGCCAATTCCCAGAACTTTAGAGGGCGCTATTTGTGTTGTGCATAGTCATTTGAGCGTGAAATTTGGCATGGCTATGTACAATTATGGGATAAGGATACTGTGAGAATTAAATACAAAACGGAATTTATATGAGAAAGTTATGGCAGTTTTAGATTTTTAGGGGTCAATTTTTCAAGAATTGGAGATTTTTTTGACGGAGTCGGTTTCAGATATGAATTTTGAGTATGAAGATGGCATTTTGAAGGTCAGGTTATGTATCGCAGATAAAAGAACATCTGTTAGACTATCTAAAGGAATTTGTTAGAAGTTTATAGGATCTAGGATAGTGGAGGAAGGAAGAAAGAAAGGCCTTAAAATGGACCAGAAACGGACAAAATGGCGCCTGGACGGTTATGCATGAGTGATTTCAAAAATCGAAGAATGTAGTGACCTTGATGAGATGTTAGAGACTATAGACCGTGGGCCGAGCGCGATTTTTGTTCCAGTCCGTTGCATAGATTACTGGTACAAGATTTAGATAATGTTAATAAAATGATAAAAATACACAGATCCCAAATCAGCTTATTCCTACGACTGAATCTTTGCTGTTTGTATAATACATGTACATCATTTTAGTTGACAAGTTATTTAAGAGAAATGGGCGTGAACGAGACCGCCAACTCTCCGTTCGTACACGTGTATAAACTCACCGTGCAACGAGAGTGAAACAGCACAATCTCCGTCTCCGTCGTACGAAGAAATTATGTAATCTATTCGAATATTTCCCAAAGCTAATCACATTTGCTGATGTAAATAATATGATTTTGCAAATATGAACTGCTAAAACTAATGAAAACCTCGTCAGGGTGAAAATATTTAGAAAATGGGCGGTCATAGCTACCATGAAACAGACGAGAAATAGCGCGTTGCCAATTTGATATTATTGTAAGGATCGTATGCAATTCTCTTGAATATACGTACATGTACACTGATCTGTGTAGAGATCAGTGGCTCAGTACCGACAAGACTCGAGTAATTTTTGTGTAATTAGAACTTTTTATGAAAACATTTCTTGTATTAGCAATGCAATGGTAGTTTAAGAATATGCCTACAGAATTAGAGTCCCTAAATATTCATTGTAATTATAAAAAAAGATATATGTCTTTTTTAATTTCCAGTCCTGAAGTAGTTTTTACATGTTTTCAAATGTTTTATTTTTTATTTTTTATTTTTTTTTTTTTTTTATATATTTTTTTTGGGGGGAGTACTCGCTTAATAATAGGGTATACGGGGATGTGGGTTATTTTTCTTCCTGGAGGAAGAAATATGACAATGTTTATTCAAAATTACACTGCATTCACTGGCTTAAAAATTGATAAAAAATACATGCTGAGGTATATGTGAGGTGTACAGAATGATGATGTATAATTTTATGTCGTCTGGATTTTGAAATCATGTGATGTTATTATAGTTATTCAGAATGTTTTCATACATGTTTGGTTTACAGACATTTTATTTGTCAGGACTTATACATTTCTGACTAAACAAATGGTGACAAGGTTTTATATCCTTTTCCCCCTCTTCCTGTCAGATCTGTATACCAGAAGCCGATAGGCCTACTTACAAGAAACACTCAATAATATTGTTTAATAAGTAAAATAAACAGATTTTAGAGCATATTTTCTGTTAGTTTTGTTATGTTTTGATGAACTGAATGCCCATCTATACATGTACCGGTATGTGCGAAGAACCATTCACTGGATGAGAATGTGAAATGAAAGATAAATGTCGGTATGTGAAGGCTTCCACTTAACCAAAAATAAATGAATATAAATAAATATATATTATAAAGTTTTACGGGGATCCAGGACGGGAATCATGTGCCACCGGAATGCGTGATTTTTTCACAAAAAATCCCTTGACAAGGGTTAGGGTTTTGTAGGCCTAATTCAGATCGGATATTTTAGCTCATTTTTTGGCTGGAGTATACAAAAAAAACTTTTAAATAATGGCCCCTTTTTGCCTAATTGACCATTATATATAGGTACGGGTCAGTTGTCGGCCTTATACATTTTGTCAGGACTTATACATTTTTTACTAAACAAATGGTGACAAGGTGTCAGTTGTTAGCGGCACTCCCCAGTCGGAACCAAATGTGAGTATCCCCCCCCCCCACGACATAATTTGTTAACCAAAAATAAAATATTTTATAAAGGAAGAAACCAATGAATTTATTAAAGATAAACATGAATAAATGATTGAAGAAATAAATTGTCACATGTCACCAAAAAACGTTTTATTTCTACCCATTTTGTTTTTCTTTTTACTTTCCTGAAATGGAATATGGATCACTTCCGAAACACTTCAATGAATATACACTTCAATAAATTTATCATTTGGCAGCTGTGGATCCAAGGGGGGGGGGGGGGAGCGGAGAGGAGCGGGAGAGGCATCGAAGAAATTCACTGACGAGCAAGCCGAAAAACATCAAGGATAAGCACGACATAAAAGGTCCTTGGCCTTTTCAGGTGTTTAATGAATTTTCCCGGCCCATCCCCTTTGGAGGAGGATTTTCTTCAAATGAATGTCTCATATAATATACAAGTACATTTATTTATTTTTGGTTAAGTGGAATCTTTTGCATACAGAAATTTATGTTTCATTTCACATTCTCATCCAGTAAATGGTTCTTCACACATAAATGTAGTTGGGCATTCCGTTCATCAAAACATAACAAAACGAACTATAATAACATCGCATGATTTCAAAATCCAGACGACATAAAAATTATACATCATCATTCTGTACACATACCTCAGCATGTATTTGTTATCAATTTTTAAGCCAGTGAATGCAGTGTAATTTTGAATAAACATTGTCATATTTCTTCCTTCAGGAAGAAAAATAACCCACATCCCTGTATACCCTATTATTAAGCGAGTACATGTAAAAACTACTTCAGGACTGGAAATAAAAAAAGACATATATCTTTTTTTATAATTACAATCAATATTTAGGGACTCTAATTCTGTAGGCATATTCTTAAACTACCATTGCATTGCTGAAATGTTTTCATAAAAAGTTCTAATTACACAAAAATTACTCGAGTCTTGTCGGTACGGAGCCACTGATCTCTACACAGATCAGTGTACATGTACGTACATTCAAGAGAATTGCATACGATCCTTACAATAATATCAAATTGGCAACGCGCTATTTCTCGTCTGTTTCATGGTAGCTATGACCGCCCATTTTCGAAATAATTTCACCCTGACGAGGATTTCATTAGTTTTAGCAGTTCATATTTGCAAAATCATATTATTTACATCAGCAAATGTGATTAGCTTTGGGTAATATTCGAATAGATTACATAATTTCTTCGTACGACGGAGACAGAGAATGTGCTGTTTCACTCTCGTCGCACGGTGAGTTTATACACGTGTACGAACGGAGAGTTGGCGGTCTCGTTCACGCCCATTTCTCTTAAATTACTTGTCAATTAAAATGATGTATTATACGAACGGCAAAGATTCAGTCGTAGGAATAAGCTGATTTGGGATCTGTGTATTTTTATCCTAATTTCTGGTTACCAAAAACTATGTACCACAAAGTCAGTCCAAAAAAAGAAAACTAAGCCCTAAAATCGCGCTCGGCCCACGGTCTACTATGCCTATGAAATTTGAAAGGGAGAGAACATGAGGAAAGCACCTAACTAGGAATAACAAGCACTATGTGCAAAACGAATGCGATTTCCTGATGATAAGGATAAGGAAAACCAGGAGAAGAATACTGATGGGGCAGAATGTGAACGAAAACAAGGCAATGACGTCATGACGAAGGTCGTCATTGCAATAATATTAAAGCACAGGGAAATAAAGGAAGAAGAAAAAAGTAGAAATACAAACTGCACATAATTTTTTGTTTAAACATACATGTATACTTATTCTAAAGATCATTGAAAAGGTTCAATATTTTGTTCTACAATCATTTTAAATTTTTTGAAAGGATACTGTTGAGCTTTGTATTGTTAAATAATTCACTGCTTGCTGCTTCCTTCAGATCGACTGTGTATATTCTATGGTGTTTGTGAAATGCTAAAAAGAGATCACACCAAGCTTGTAGCTGCTTTTTCCTCGTTTCCAAATTTGGTTGCAATCTGAAGAAGAAAAAAAATAGGTAATAAATTACCATAGAACAGGCATGACAGGCAGGCGTTTGTAATATTCAAGTAAACAAGACTTAAAATACCCAATAAGCCAATAAGAAGGGCCCTTGTCAGCGCCAATTTAGTAAAATGAGGTTGCAATTTGCTGAGATCGGATGAACGTTCTGTGCATGCGCTGAATGTAAGCTAAAGTTCTATGTGCGCTGGCTTCCATTTGCTCAATGTTATAAGATAATTGTGCAAGGAGCAAGCTTGCGATTTTTCGCTTTTTTCGATACCAAAATTATGATATTCCAGTCAAACCCTCTATTTGTTATCGTTTTTTTCAGCATCCTTAAAAGGTTAAGTATTTCACTTAAGTTTAAGTCTTACGTAAGTATTTTTCAAGTTTTAACAATTCTCATTTTCGTCATATTTAAGGTTTAAACTGGAAATTTATTATGAAATGTTCATTGATTTTTCCATTTTAAGTGTGTGCAATTTCATGTGTACGTCAGTCATGTGTGAAGTGCGTCACCCGTTTAAAGCATGACATGTCAAAATCTCTGTGGTGTGACGTAATATTACTGTACGTAGTGACCTTGCCATTAAACTTAAGTTGCACTTAAGTTAAGAAGGCCCTCTCTCACCTAAATTAGTAGCCACTCGACTGGATCGGCCGTACAGCGCCCAATGCGCAAAATTCTTTGTGCACTAATGCACGCACTACGTGTTAATAGGCAGCATTTGAATACATGAATAGTCAATACACTCATAACACACAGATGTACACAATCATGCCGATGCGACTAATCGGCAAGTTTGACAGTGGACTCACAATTTGATTTAAATTATTCTTTCTAACATCAAGATTCAGAAAGTTGAACAAAATTGTATTTTACTGCTATTTAGGTGTCATCAATCATCACTAACTTGGTACTTGGTACTAGAAGGGTACTTGGTACTAGAAGTCTACTTGGACCAAGTAGTATCGACTACCAAGTTAGTGACGATTGTCTTGCCTTAAAGATGAAGTTGAGTTCTGGTCATGCGATTGCATTGTGAAAGAAACGGTGTGGAACCGATCAGAAAAGGTTGATCAACTAGCATATAAGAATTTGTGTGTACTACAAGGTTCTGGAATCATCAAAATGATAAGAAATTTGGCCAAGTCTTGGTAAAGTTACAAACACTTGCACAGAAAGATGTATATGGGACTACACGAACACGTGGCGTAAAAAGCCGCCCCCCCCCCCGATTTTTACGATGTTACATGCATATTTAGAATATGAAGGCATTTGAAGAGCCATGCTTTTCAGGGAACATGTCTTAACTGATGTTCTTCCACACTTGCATAATATGAATGAGTAATGCTCACAAATTATTTTTCACCTCTTCCCAGAACTCAACCTTCTCTTTAAATATAGATCTATGGTAGGATTCCTCCCCAAGTCCAAAAGACGCTGTAAAGGTGTTTAAACTGGAGGTGTGTCGTCGTGTGTGGCCACCAACTTAACGTACCAATTTTAAGTGAAATCAGCTTTTAATACACAGCCAGAGAGTAATGCAGGTACCGTATGTGTGATTCAGGCTAGCTTGAATACAACCAAAATATAGGCCTAGAGTCTAGACAACACAAAGCTAAACACATGGGACCGTTAACAGTTTCGCCTCCCAAATACACGAATACTTCACCTATCTCACAATTCGTTCTTCGCACAATCTGAACCATAAAAGCATGATTAGAATATGAGAAAGACATAATACAAGAATCAATCTTACGAAAAAAATGGTGGAAATTCATACTGCCATGGCCACTCAAAGTTCCCCATTGCGCCAAACTCAAATGCGAATCAGTTAGATGAGCTAGATCAGTGTTGACCTTTTTCTCAGTGCGGGTGCGGTACCGAGACAGGAGAGTCATCACGGAAGGCTAGAAAATTAGAGGAATTATCTAGTAATGGAGGGAAATTTGATTTTATTTGGTTTTGGTCTTCTTGTAACGGCATTTTCCTTCATTTTTCTTGGAATTTTTCTCTACGTTTCATACAACCGGAACATTTACAGTCACATTCCTCATCCAAAACCTCTTCAGTAAGTCATAACGGGAATTCTAAGTTAGCCTACCAAGCCCGCACCCGGTACCCGGCGCGGACGGGCGGCCTTGTGCGGCCGGTAGTTTAGCCTCTGCTCTAGCCTCTAGCCCACACATAGGTGCATACAGTGCATTACTATCCTGGCTGTTTATTAAAAGCTGTGCTTTGGATTCTCAACATTTCAAACACCACTTTACAAAACTCAACTAATTTTACTCAAAATCGGTACTTTAGTGACGATTGATGACACCTAGATCTAGATCTAAATAGCAGTAAAATACAATTTTTTCAACTTTACGATGTTAGAACGGAATAATCAAAAAATTCAAATGCTGTGCTGTGTCCACAATCAAACTTGCCGATGACCCGCATCGGAACGATTGTGTGCATCTGTGTGTTGTGAGTGTATTGACTATTCATGTATTCAAATGCTGCCTATTAACACGTAGTGCAGTGCTAAAGGTCAATACGCATTAGCATTAACTACTTTGCTGGAGTGCTCTAGATCTAGTCTAATCTTGGACCAAAAGCTTCAGTCTCTCTATATCTTCGGTTGCCGGTTGTTCCACTGAGACTACGCCTGGCTCCACTAGACATCCAATTAAATGTCAGTTTTATTAAAGAAATGACCCATATCAGACGTCTATTTCTGTCTAGTCTAATCTAATCTAAGCTCTAGATCTATAGTCTTAGGGTCATTCCATGTCAAATCACCCAATGATTTTAACCCGACCATTTTTTATTTTGATGAAACTTGGTGGACTTAAAGGAAACCAAAACCTTCATACTAAATTACTTTTATTGTAAAGTTTAAAAGATTTGAATAAAATCAGCGAAAATTTGAACAAAATCGGGCAAGGAATAAGAAAGTTAGAGCTTTTTGAAATGACTAGTCACTAGAGGGCGGTATTCAATTTGATGACATCATCTGTGAACAACTCTCCATGCCTTTTGTACATAAAATTTCACAATTTTGTTGTTTTCTTCGTATTTATTTGTGTTCTTGATCCGACTTCATAACATGTGAAGTAGAATATCATTTTGCATTCTATATCTTGCTTTCAGGGGAGTACATTGTCTCAATCACAAGAAAGAAGGAAAAAGATGAAATTTGATGTACAAAAGGCATGGAGAATTGTTCACAGATGATGTCATCAAACTGAATACTGCCCTCTAGTGACTAGTCATTTCAAAAAGCTCTTACTTCCTTATTCCTAGCCCGATTTTGTTCAAATTTTCACCGATATTTTTCAAATATCTTAAACTTTACAATAAAAGTAACTTAGTATGAAGGATTTGGTTTCCTTTAAGTGTGATCTCACAGCACCAAATCTTAAATTTTAGGTCAATCGGTTGAGGGATTTGGGAGATACGGCCCACCAAATTTTGAGATTTTTGCAAAAATGGGCGTGGCAGGCCTACCTTTGAACCCTTTTATCTCGGGAACTAATGGGTCAATCTTCACAAAATTGGTATTGTTGGAAAGGGTATTCCATAAGAATTCCAGATCTGCCATCATTTTGAAGATTGGAACATGTTAGGGTACTTTGACCTTTTGACCTAAGATTTGACCTTGTGGATCACGTGACCTTTGAAACATTCTTCATGAAATGTAATCTCTGCCATGTTCACTAAAACATATAAAAGTTTCAGAGATTTGATATTTTTTGTTTAGGAGCAATAAGGATTGAAAGTACGCATACTTGCAGATATTCACAATAAACCGTATTAAAATGTACATACAATACATTGTATGCACAGTTGAACAACGTACATCTTCCACATGCTTTTTTGTTCTAGTCAGAAAGCTCGTAGCAGGAGATTCCTCCCGCTCTCCCGCCAAACGATGTAAAATCTCCTGATTTACATCAATAAATCAACGTATCTACCTATTCTACTTTGCTATTGTTGCACCTCAACATTGCATAACCGAAACTTAAAACACATCGCCAAATTGCTCATACCCCCCCGCCCAAAGGCGCCCTCCGTGACCCTTGCGTCCGAGCGCCGCCAACGTAACCTCTTCCTCTTATCTCTTCGCATCCGAACGGATAAGTTACACTAAAAATCGCTCCCAAAAGTTGAAGAGTTTTTCCTCTTTAGTCACTTTTTGGTTCGCATTTTCGCCTTTTATAATATTCTCTACGATTTCCTGTTCGTTAGAGAGTAGTTTCACTCCGTGAATTTATTTATTTATCAGTATTCTAGAACGTTTTCTTGCCGACTACTGTTACGTTTCCGCTTTCGCGTTTGCCTGTCCTCACTCCTCCGAGGCCTCGGGTGCGTGCGGGGGTAGTCGGTGGGGTGTTTTAGTCACTGGTAGTTTATTTAATTCTTGTTGATAATTGCTCGTACCCTTTGTTTAATTTTCTTTCCCGCAGGTTATAATATGTCTCGCAGTTCTTATTTTCTCTTAGCAGGTTTCACGAAGAAGAAATCAAGTTCTGTCGCGAGAAAGAAGACGAAGGATTCTATTAATAAGTCTTCGTTAGTTACGCCCCTCGGGAGCGGTGGTGACACCGCAAACCCCGGGGATGCGAACGTCAGTGGACGTTTTTGCGGGCAAGGGAAGCCCAGGAGAATGGTTGAGCAAGGCGATACGTCGCCCCTCAATACGGTTCCCGGAAACCCAGAGGTTCTTACCCTGGGTGGAACGGGCCTTAGTTCTGCACCGCCAACAATTGTTCCGTCGGTTCTTTTGTTTGGTCGGTGCACAAATCCATTGACGGGTACGAGGACGAAGGATTCTAGTAATAAGTCTTCGTTAGTTACGCCCCTCGGGAGCGGTGGTGACACCGCAAACCCCGGGGATGCGAACGTCAGTGGACGTTTATGCGGGCAAGGGATGCCCAGGAGAATGGTTGAGCAAGGCGATACGTCGCCCCTCAATACGGTTCCCGGAAACCCAGAGGTTCTTACCCTGGGTGGAACGGGCCTTAGTTCTGCACCGCCAACAATTGTTCCGTCGGTTCTTTTGTTTGGTCGGTGCACAAATCCATCGACGGATATTCGGGTTGCTTCTGTGGATCCGGACTTGAACCGGTCACCGTTCGGTTCTTCTGTCCCTTTGTCGGATTTGCCGGTTCCGGATTTCGGTCCGGATACCCGTGCATCCGAGTCGGATCCTGGGGCTTCAACTAACCGCGCCTCTCCGTCGGTGCGTGTTCCGTTTTCCCGATTCGGTTTGCGGGGAGCTCCTACCGTCGGGCCTTTATCGGATAACCGTCCCGTTTCTTCGGCCTTTTCCGTTACCGCTACGTCTCGTAAGAGGCGGGGTTCCCGGGACGCGGTGGCCGGTTCTTCCTCGGATTTTGTTTATCCTTCGAAGAATCCGCGCTCTGATTTTATGGCACCGTTTGCGGCTCCTCGGGGTCCGCCTTTGGTGGCTACTCTCCCTCCGTCGGTGCCTCCACCCCCGCCGGAATTTTCGGATTGGATGCGGGCTTTTGCTGACGCTTTTCGATCTTCGGTGCCCGAGTCGGCTCCTCCGGTTCGTCCTACTTCACTTTCGGATCCGATCGCGGTTGATTTATTTTCGGAGTTTTCCGAAGATGCATCGATCTCGCCTGAGCAGTCGCCGGTGCGGGTTTCGAGTTGTCGTATTCAGCCGGGGTCCTCTCTTTTTTGCTTCTCCGCCTCACGCTTCGTTGGGCGCTCCGAGAGGCGGGGATCGTCCCTGTTTATCTGGTCAAGATAGGGGGGGCTCGGTTGATCGTTGGGACACTGGTTCCATCGCTCAGTCGTCTGGTTCAGTTGCGGGGGATGATGCGTCTACTTCCGTTTGTGTCTCTGGCGCGGATTCGTTAGCCTTGTTTCACAAATATGTGCCCGATTCTTGTGTCGTCCCGGAGTTATCGGCGGGGCTTCCTGTCTTTTAAATCGGACTCTTCAGCGTTTCAGGGACTGTTTCTTCCTGATCTACACAAAGAAGAATTTGTGAATGCCGCAGAAGACTTGTCGTCATCGACGGGATTTCTTAAGCGGCAGGTGGACAAGTACGCTTTCGTTCCTCAGGATGCGGATTTGTATTTGTGTCCTAAACGGGTTTCTCCCAAACTTGTGGCGGTGGCCAGTCGTTTGGGGAAGAAGTTTGGGACTCGTGGTCCTTTTGATAAAAGTGACAATTTGTTGTTTGATCTTTTCTCACGGCTTGCGGTGACTTCGCATTCCATCGAGAAGTATCGTCGGGAGGCTGTGCTCACTTATTTGGGCATTCGACCGCATCAAATTCCAGGACTGCTTCCGCAGATTCCAGTGGCCAGCCCCCGCCTTTGTGGAGATAGTTTCACTACTCTACTGCAAGCCGAGATTGATGGTGAGAAGCAGACTCGAGACCTGTCCGTTGCTTTTCGCGATGTCCAAGAACCGGTTCCTTCCTCCAGACCTCGTAAGAAAAGTTTGAAGATTTCGGGTTCTTTTCGTAAGAACGTCGGCCAGTCTAAGGGCCGCCCTCAGGACTGGTACCCGGCCGAGGAGGAATACCAGGATCGTGGTCGTCCTTCGTCTCGAGTTTCTTCTTACCGTGATTCTTCTATCTTCCCGGACTCCCTTTCGTGGTGGTGGGAAGTCATTCTCTAGATGATGGCTTCCCCCGAGTGCTTGGGTCTTAGGTCGGCGGGCGGCTCCGGAGATTTCTCCCGGCGTGGGAGAAGATCACCAGCGACGCATTTGTTCTGTCGGTGGTACGAGAAGGGTTCTTCATAGATTTTGTGGAACCTCTTCCGAATGGCGTCCTCCGGAGCCGCTCTCCGATCATGTCCCCTCTTTTTCAGAGTCACATTTCCTCCGATTTCGTGTCTCTGTTAGAGAAGGGGGCAATAGAGGAAGTAGACGATCACCCGTGTCTTTGTTTGTCGCCGGTGTTCGTAATTCCCAAGTGCTCGGGTTCTTTAAGAATGATTCTCAACATGAAGCGGTTTAACCTTCATTTGGGAAAGGTTCATTTCCGAATGGATCATCTGGCAACCATCCTTTCTTCATTGAATCCCGCAGACGTCGCGGTTTCTTTGGATCTTCGCGACGCTTATTTTCATGTGCCGATACATCCGCGGTCGCGGGATCTTGTGGGGTTTTTGCCTTCCTGGGCAAATTCTACCGTTACAGAGCGCTCCTGTTCGGTTTGCGCCCTGCTCCTCGGATTTTCACGAGAGTCGTGGCGTCAGTCATGCTGTTGGATCATATGCAGATTCTGATCAGCACGACTCAAGATCTCGGATTTCTCATATTTTGGGAGAAATCAGAATTCGTTCCGGCTCGCACGCCGTCTTACCTAGGTGCTCAGCTGGACATTCGTCATCAGCTGGCTCGGCCAGGCTCGACAGGGTCGAGACGATAGTCAGGACTGCTCGGTCTCTGAGATGTGCACGTCGGGTGAAAGCCGAGTGTTGGCTTCAGTGGCTAGGGTTTCTCTCCAGTCTAGTCGGCATGCTTCCAGATTGTCGACTATTGATGAGTCCCTTCCAACTCTTTCTGTTGGAGTTTTATCAGCCGAGCGTGAGTTCTTTTATTGTCGTGGATCTCCCTGTTGTCCGGAGTCAAGGGTCTTCTAGGTCCTTGGCTTCGTCGTTCCTTCTTCCTTCAGGGCAAACGCTGCCGAGTTCCTCTCCCTTCTGTGACCGTCACCACGGACGCGTCGCTGTTGGTTTGGGGAGGTCATTGCCAGGGGTCAATGATTTCAGGAGACTGGAGTCATCTGGACTTTCTGCTCCACATCAATGTGTTGGAACTCATGGGAGTGTTTGTTTCGCTTCGTCACTTCCGTGCTCGTCTGGTGGGTCGTTCGGTTCTGTTTCTTACGGACAACGTATCGGTGATGGCGTACATCAACAGACAGGGAGGCACTCATTCTGTGGCTCTGAACGAGTTGGCCTCTCAACTCTGGGCGTGGTGCAAGGGGGCGAGGGTGTTCCCGATTGCATCACATATCCCGGGCGAAGAGAATATCTTAGCGGACTTTCTCTCCAGAGGCAAGTGCCTTCCCTCAGAGTGGACTCTGCCTCCGACTGTCTTCAGGCAACTGGGGAGAGTGTTCGGTGTTCTCGACATCGATCTCTTCGCAACTTCGCTCAACCATCGTTTTCCTCGATATTCTCGAGAGTCTGGGAACCAGGAGCTTTTGCTCTGGACGCTTTTGCGATCCCGTGGAGGGATGGAGGGCTTACGCCTTTCCCCCGTTCGCGTTGTTTCCCCATGTGCTCTGGAAGATCAGGGAAGATCAAGCGATGATGATTCTCATAGCTCCTTGGTGGCCGGCGAGGTCGTGGTTTCAGGACCTCCTGACCCTCCTGGTGGGGGCTCCGTGGTCGTTGCCGTGTCATCCGGATCTGGTGTCGCAACCTCTGTCTGGTATTCTACACCAGCGGCCGGAAATCCTCCGTCTGACCGCTTGGCGGTTATCGGGAAGAGGGCTCGTTCGTCAGGTTTCTCCGAACGTGCTGTACAATTTCTAGTCCAGAGTAGACGAGAGTCGACCAGGACGGTTTACAACTCCTGGTTGGATGCTTTTCACACTTGGTGTGAGGAGGTGGGCGTCGCCCCTAGAGAGGCGTCTTTAACTTCTATTGCTGACTTTCTGATCTCTTTGTATGACAAGGGGAGAGCTCTGTCAACGATTTGTGGCTATCGGTCTGCTATCTTCGGTTTCTTCTGCTCCTCAGCTAGCGGCTCTTTTGAAGTCTTTCTTCCTTAAGAGGCCCTTCTTCAGACCTCTGACACCAGTGTGGAGTTTACCCAAGGTTTTGGCACTCCCTTCGAACCGCTGTGTTCTGCGACGCTTCTGCTTACTACGGTCAAGACGGTTTTTCTCATGGTAATCACTTCTGGTCAGCGTAGGAGCTCACTTCATACCCTTTCAGCTGCCCCTGGGCATATCCGCTGGGAAGGACGTGGGGTTCGTTTGATTCCCAAGGCTTCTTTTATTGCTTAGAATCAGTCTGACACGTCGGGTTCAGTGGAAGTGGTGCTTCATCCCTTGTCGGATGTTTCTTCGGTCTTCAGGGACGGACTGTGGTGTCCCGGTCGCGCCCTCAAATGGTATCTTTACAAGACGAAGCCTTTTCGCAAGTCGGATCAGCTCTTTCTGGTTTCTCGAGAGCCACTTTCGGCGGCATCTCGGGATACGATCTCCAGGTGGTTAGTCTTGGCTATCAAGGCTGCGGGCCCTGAGGCCTTGACGCCTGGCAGGGCTCCTCGTGCCCATGATACTCACAGTGTCAGTACGTCTTGGGCTCTTTTCATCGGAGTTTCGGTTCAAGATATCTGTAAAGCAGCTTTTTGGAAGTCTCCAAGTTTTTTTTCTGCTTTTTACCTCAAAGATGTGCCCGCGGGCGAACGAGCCTTTGTGGTCGCTTCTCTGAAGGCGGCTTCGTCGTCTATTTCTCATTGAATTGATAAGTTTGCTTGGTTTTTACCACCCGGCATTAATCTGTGCTGGTCTTTAGCAAAGTAGAATAGGTAGATACGTTGATTTATTGATGTAAATCATGAAAATCAGTATTGATTTTATTATTTACGATATAAATCTACGTATCTACCTATTTTCCCTCCCTCCATCCCCAGCGCCTTTACCAAGGTGTATCCTAGGGAACTCGTGATAAGAGGAAGAGGTTACGTTGGCGGCGCTCGGACGCAAGGGTCACGGAGGGCGCCTTTGGGCGGGGGGGTATGAGCAATTTGGCGATGTGTTTTAAGTTTCGGTTATGCAATGTTGAGGTGCAACAATAGCAAAGTAGAATAGGTAGATACGTAGATTTATATCGTAAATAATAAAATCAATACTGATTTTCATGGTTTATGAAAAAACCTCTTGCCAAACCGTACCGTATACCAAGCCTCCAAGCAGTTTCCCAAAGTTGACAGCCCTGCGCTTGTTATACGCAATCGTACGCATAGGTACGCCAATTACATGTATACGCCGTAGGTACGCAGGGCTGTCACCTTTGGGAAACTGCTTCGAGGGAGATCGTATGCAATTCTTTTTGGCTCAATGGGGGAGAGGGGTGTTGAAAAATAATTGCTCACTGGAGATTGCGGGAGAGCGGGAAGAAGGGCGTGGTGGCGGGAGTCGTGTATAATTATAAGTATTGGTTTCTCTGGCGTACCTGATCTTGGCCTTCACTTATTACCGTTATACCATAAGCAATATTACTACCTACTAGCCTCAAGGTAGGGAAGCCAATACCAAAATCTTAATTAGGCATTTCTGAATGTTAGAACTAGTTTTAAAAGAAAGCAGATTTATCTTAACTAAGACAACTCACCCACCTGCCGACTCCAGAAGTGTCATAAAATACTTTGCTTAGATCTAGCAAAAATCTGACTTGAACGACGAGCGCACAAATCTTAGGCATAGAAGCCTTACGCCCGGGTATTGGCCTCCCTACTCAAGGGCTAGGTGATTATCAGACAGAAATAAATGTATGGTGTTTGGAATTCTACTATATATAACTAACTACATATGAGACCTTGTCTCCCTCCCTTCCCCTTCCCCTCCCACCCTCCCTTCCCCTCCCCCTCCCACCCTCTCTTCCCCTTCCCCTCCCCACCCCTCCCCCGACACCACCAGCTCTTTATTATTCATCTTGACTAGCATTTATCCCAAGACTTCAAAAGAGAAATAGAACAGTCAAATAGAAGAAAAGAAGAAAAGGATGAATCAATGGCATAATACTTTCATTTATCTTATTTATGCACAGCTTCTTCCTTGGACATCTACCCCTCTTCAAAGAGGTTGCCAAAAATGGACCAGTGTCGAAAAAAATGGCTGAGTGGTAAGAAATACTTTTCTACCTTTCAATGTGGGGGGGGGGGGGGGGGGGGGGTAAAGCATTGCAGTATAAATAACATTTTGCTAGTTTTATATTACTTAGCCATAGCAGACAAAGTCATAAAACGGGACTACTGTCATGATTGTAATTGAAGCAGTGCATGTAGAAATTATGGTTTTGTTGCTCAATCCTAGGGCCTCCAGTATTGGCAAACTGAACTAATATAAAGACTGTTTGAATTTCTGATTATTTATTTGTAATTTAATAAACTGACTGGGAGCTTTATATACAGGCAGTGCTAAAGTACTAACTAACAGATTTTAGAGAGTAAATTGATGTGTCTCCCCTTTACTTATTAATAATATTTAGGAGCAAAGAACTGGGTCCAGTGTACTGTCTCCACATATTTACCAGAACTATCGTCATTTGTAATGACTCAACAGTTATCAAGGTAACTTCAGTTTAGAATTAATGACATTTATGCCATTTTTTTTCTTCATTTGTTGAAGAAAAAAGTGTGGGAGGACTTGTAATATACTGAGGCATATACATGGACAAATTTTTTGATTGAACTATTATTGTATTAAGATAGGAGATATTTTGAGGAGAGTTTTTGTTTGTTTTTATTACCCATAAATAGCACTCCATCATTTTGCTATCAGTTTCAATTTCGACTGCAAATTGATAATAGATTTATACCTTAATGGTTGTGCTTGCAACTGTGGATAGAATTGTTTCTCGATTGTATAGCTTCCTGAATTTATTGTCAAAATCTTTTCCTGATTTCTTGAGCCATTTGCTTTACTAATCACTTCATAAATGAATGGAGAAATGCCCGAGTGTATAAGTTTATAACTTAGTTTTGCCCTCCCCCCCCCCCCATCCTCTAGTACTACATACACTCTCCTTCCAGAAAAGGACCAAAACAAAGAGAGAAGAGGTATATATGGCAAGGTTTCAGGTTAAGTTTATACCTGATACTGAAAGATTAGAAATGTAATTTGTCAAAGTTCATATCAGGAAGGGAAAATTCACATATTATCAGCATTTGTAAACCTTCATTGTATTAGAAATTTACACCAATTGACACCAGTTATGACCAGTTTCCCAACATCGATATACTTAATGAAGTCTGGTAATGTGATTAGATAGAAACTGGAAGCCATTTGGGCAGTGGTGATTATGTACATGTAGTACTTAAGAATTGATGTATACTGTGAGGTTTTGGTCAACATGAAAATAAATTGACTCAGTATTGCTGAAAATCACATGCACTGCACACATAATGTGTATTATAAGGCTATATACACATGACATGAAAGTTGGGTCCAAACGTTAAAGGGAAAGTCCACCCCCAAAATAAGTTTGTTTCGATAGAGGCAGAATAATAAGAAAATCAGGTGAGTGAAAGTTTGAGCAAATTCTGAATGAAAATAAGAAAGTTATGAATTATTGAAGTTGTGATCAATCAAATACAAATTGGCAACTCTGTGACTTATTATACGAGCTCTCCTTCATTTGCTTTGTGCATAATATTCCATAAAATCATGTTTTCTTCGTTATTGATGACGGAATATATATTTGTTCCTTGCAGGGGGAGTATAGAAACATATTTGCAATTATTATATTTAGGGTGCATGTATGGTTGAAATTTTTCTTGAGGGAAAATGAAAATTTTAGATTTTTTTAGTTCTAAGCAAATGGAAGTTGAGCTCGCATGATACGTCATAGAGTTGCCAATTTGTGTTTGATTGATCACAACTTAAAAAATCCTAACTTCCTTATTTTTAATCGGAATTTGCTCAAACTTTCACTGACTTGTTTCTCTCATTTTTCTACTCCTATTAAAACTAACTTAATTTCAGGGTGGACTTTCCCTTTAAAGCTACATTTATTTCTCATCATATTTTGAATGTGCAGGCATTTTTTAGCAACATTTCTACAATAATACTCTTCAAAACTAACATAAAAAGAACAAGAAAGCTCACAAATTATTTGTCATGTTTTAAAGGTACTATGTCCCATTTTCAGGTCAAAAAAATAAAAAGGTTAAATTCCAATGGCATTTGAAAGACAATACTTATTTAGAACTTCCCTCAAAACGAAAGGGTTTAAAAAAGGGTTTTTGTAGGAAAATAATGATTAGTCGTCGAATCAACATAAGTGATTGCAATCAAAGTAATAGTCTGATTTCCAGACCCTTGTACCGAATGGTCAAACGTTTTGTGCTGCAGAAAGATTCAATAAGTTTAATTTTGGCCATACAAGTAGTGCAGACCTGCCAACCAGTACGATTTAGTCGCATTTTGTACAATTTTTAGAAGCAAATACAATTTTTTTTTTTTTAAATACCCCGTAATAGTATTTTGTGCGTGTGTGTGCCATTTTCAATGATAAAATGCCAATTCTGTCCTGAAAAGTATCCTACAAGCATCTCGCAATTTGGGAATGTTTATTGGTTCATTGAACACACCAGTCGTGCCGAAATCATGCATATTCAACCAATGATCCTTAAAAAAAATGTCTTCCTGTATGTAGGAACTGTACGAGGCATTGTGTGATCCGTGTAACAGTCCGTGTTTATTTTTAAGAATACAACTTTTGTCAGTAAAATACAACTTTTGGGATTAAAGAATACAGTTTTTGAACTCCAGAGGTTGGCAGGTCTGGTAGTGGTTTATTGATGTGGACCACTGCTCATGTACCTATTACAGCTCATTTTATGTACCGGTATGTTATTATCAAAGAAAAAAAAATGTCAGTCAGTCACTCAATAGTGTCTGACAGGGAAGTCTAGAAAGTAAACAGATTTCCTTGTAGGATAAACATGACATACCGGTATTCATAATTACTGCAAAGTTTTACAGAATTTGATGTTGGCTACAAAAGGGACATAGTATCTTTAACTACCCTATTTACTTAATAACCTTCTAAAAGCAGAATGAGATGAACATTTCTTGTACAAATGGCACCTTGTGATTTGTAATTACTTTCAATCATGATGCAATCTGAGTACGGTAATTATTTTCTCTTATGAAGGAACTTCTGACACGAAGCAAATACTTGAAAGCTCCTGATCAGTACCGTGGCTTGAAGTCTGTGTATGGAGCCAGGACCCTAGGTAGCGGTCTGGTCACTGAGATGAATCATGAGGTCTGGATGAAGAAACGTGCTCTCTTTAATCCTGCTTTCCATCGCAAGTAAGACTCCTACAGATGCTGGTCTTGCCTCATAAGCAGGCACGTAGCAACGGGGGGGGGGGGGGGGGGGGGGCACGGGGGGCACATGCCCCCCCCCCCAAAAAAAAATTCCAAGATCGTTTGAACTTTTTTTTTACCCCTTTTTTTACCTCGATCGATCACATGTACATGTATGTGCCCCCCCCCCCCCCCAAAAAAAAAAAAAAACATCAAACTCTGGCTATGTGCCAGCTCATAAGACGAAAGGGGGCAGGGGTAACAGTCATTTTATAATTCTGTCATATTTTACTTTCTGCTTGAATCCCACAATGCATATTAACCTCCCAACTAGAAATTGAACAGAGTTTGATTTAATCCATTTTGAATTGCATAAGAAACTAAGGCTTTTTTCCCAATTTGTCAAAAGTGAACAATATGTCTTTTGTTAAATCGGAACGGTATAGTTATCAATCTGTCCATGCAATTTTCCTCTGTAATACTTGTTTTGATCTGTAGAAACATGGACAACAGATTAATAACAGTGACTTCTTGATATAAAACTTGTTCTGTCATGTGATGCGCCATACAAAGTAGAATAATTCCTTGAACAATTTGAAACTCTTTATCCTAAGAAAACAAATATGTTCATGTTCTTTGAAATATAACATGAAGTACAAGGCAAAGGAGGATTAGAGTGGTCTGGAAGAAGATCAATGTTAATAATATGTAGTAGGTATAGGCTACCTCAGTGAAATGTAGTGGCATGTGATTTTGCAAATTTGCATCTGGAACACCATTGTAAGAAAAATTGAGAAATACCACTGAGAAAATCGCTATTTGGTTTCATATTAGAGGAAGAACCATGATATATAGGGACTTCAAGTTACTATAAACCTCTACTGACTCAATTGGATGACAGGGACGACCTAACAATAGCATATGTGGAAGTCAGACGGGATGAGAGAACTATCATGAAACTTCGTTCGAAGGTTGACTCCGGTGCGGAGGGCAACACTCTGCCTCTTCGAATGTTTCGAGGGATGTTTCCTGGCCATCTCACTAAAGATGGTGTTCCTCACCCTCAGTCACTGAAACTGCTTACTCTACACACACGCATCAACGAGATCAAGCATTCAGCACAGATAAGCTCTACTGATGACCTAGTAAGGCAGTATCCAGACCAGTTTGACAAAATTGGCAACTTCCCAGGAGAATATCATATTGTTCTTGATCCAGACGTTCAGCCTGTTGTCCATGCTCCTAGACGGTGCCCAATCCACCTACATGTACGAGATGAACTGAAGCTTGAGTTTGATGACATGGAAGGTAATGGCGTAATCACTAAAGTCATTGAGCCTTCAGCATGGGTCAGCAGCATCGCTGTTTCAAGGAAGTCGAATGGCAAACTCCGGGTCTGCTTGGATCCCAAGGATCTCAACCGAGCTATTCGACGTTGCCATTATCGCACTATCACGACAGATGAGGTGATACACAAGCTATCAGGTGCTCGACACTTCAGCAAACTCGATGCCAAGAACGGTTATTGGTCTATCAAGCTCGACCATGACAGTTCACTTCTAACTACCTTCAACAGTCCCTTTGGACGGTACAGATATCTCAGGATGCCTTTCGGTCTAGCAATGTCTCAGGATGTATTCCAGCAGCGAATGGACGAGATCCTCGAAGGTTGCCCCGGCACAATAGGGATCGCTGACGATATTGTTGTGTTCGGCAAGAGTGAAGCAGAGCACGATCAGAATCTGAACCACCTCATGTCCAAAGCTGTGAAGTACGGTCTGCAGTTCAACAGTGGCAAGTGCAGCATAAAGGTCAACCAGATTTCCTTCTTCGGTATGATCTATGATGCAGATGGCGTCCATCCGGATCCTCACAAGGTCGAGGCAATCAAGTCAATGCCTCCACCTGAGAACAAGAGCCAGCTTCGTGAGTTCCTTGGTATGATAACCTACCTTAGCCCATTCATACCAAATCTTTCAGCCCAGACTGCAAGCCTACGTGGTCTTCTAAAGCAGGACGCTGAATTCCAATGGACTCCAACGCACCAGACTGCCTTCAATGATTTACGTGACAAGGTATGTCACGATGCAACTCGGGCATATTTCGATGTTAACAAGCCTACGGTACTGCAGGTAGATGCTTCTCTGCAGGGCTTGGGAGCGACTCTACTGCAGGATGGAAAGGGTATTGCGTTTGCATCAAAGGCCCTCAGTGATGCAGAGACGAGGTACGCCAACATAGAGCGAGAGCTGCTTGCAGTGGTCTTCGGCTGTGAACGATTCCACATCTTCCTATACGGGAAAAGTTTCATAGTTGAGACGGACCACAAGCCCCTGGAGATGATCCAGCATAAGCACCTGGCAGCAGCTCCACCTAGACTTCAGCGTATGCTCCTTCGTCTACAGCCATACAAGCTGACAATTGTCTACAAGCCTGGTAAGGATGTACCAGTAGCTGACTGCCTATCCAGACGTCCTCTTGGTCCTCCAGAACACATCCACCTTGACCTGCAAATCAACTTTGTACAGTTTGCTCCAGACCGTTTGAGTCAGTTGAAGGAGGAAACAGCCAAGAATGCAGAGTTTGCAGCACTACAGAAGGTGATTGTAAAAGGGTGGCCAGAGAAGAGACGTGAGGTACCACGGCAGCTGCAGAGATACTGGGCCTTTCGAGATCAACTTGCAGTTGAGGATGGACTGATCCTGAATGGTGAACGAATCCTTATTCCACACTCCATGAGGGAGTACATACTCAGCAAGCTTCACGAAGGTCACCAAGGTATCGAGAAGACACGACTTCGGGCTAAGGCTTCTGTGTACTGGGAATCGATCAATGACGATATCGAGGTCCTGGTGAAAGGCTGCTCAGTCTGCCAAGAGTACAAGCCCTCGCAGCCCCATGAGACTCTTCTCCAGCACGAGATACCTACACGATCCTGGCAAGTCTTAGGTACAGACTTATTTCACTTTGAAGGGAACAATTATCTCATCATTGCAGATTACTTCTCAAAGTTCCCTTTCATCCGGAAAATGCCTCAGGAGTGTACCAGTGCTGCAGTAGTCAATGCGACCCGTCAGGTGTTCGCAGAACAAGGAGTTCCAGAAAGAATCGTTAGCGACAACGGAAGACATTTTGACTCCTCAACATACAGAGACTTTGCTACACAGTGGGGATTCAGCCATGTTACATCCTCTCCCCACTACCCCAGGTCAAATGGCTTCATTGAGCGAATGATTCAAACTGTCAAGAATACGCTCAAGAAAGCTAAAGCGAGTGGTATCGACCCCAACATGGCTCTACTATGTATCCGTGCCACTCCCATTGACAGCCGCATACCAAGCCCAGCTGAGCTTCTTTACGGGAGGAAGATGAAGGACAACTTGCCAACTCGAATCCGCAACAACTCCCCAGGTCGTGATGATGTTAACCATCGCATGCAGCTTCGACAGCAGAGCCAGAAGTACCATCACGACAAATCAGCCCATGACCTAGCACCACTCTCACCTGGACAGCTTGTGAGAGTCCAAGACCAGACATCACGTCACTGGATAACAGCTACTGTTCGTGAGCAATGCCATGAGCCTAGGTCATACCTCGTCGAGACGCCTAATGGAAGGGTGCTACGCAGAAACCGGCAACACCTCGCTGATATTGAGCCCAGGCGTATCCATCATGATGAGGAGGTAACCAAGACACCCGATCCTCATACACGCGAAGAGATGACGCTTGATCCAACGCCCGACATCGGAGGTTCTCCTGCCCCAACCCCTGCCCCAAACCCTGTCCCAATCCCCAACCACCAGCAGACCACCCGCAGTGGCCGGGTAATCAAGAAGCCAGAGAAATTGACTTATTGATAGGACTTCATCTTTGGATATTTCAACTTGGACATTATGGACTCAGTTTATTATTCTGTAGGGGGGATGTAATATGTGATCTTATGCATTGACTCAATGCTACATGCTATACACACATACACACAGTTAATGTACACTGTGGTGTATTGGCTCTTCTATACACAATATAACCAGGCATGCTGGACTGCAACTTAACTCTGATGTTTCTCTATGTGTCTTCATTTGAGTACTAACCATACAGCTAAACAACCCCACATTATAATTTGGATTAAAATTTTAGAGGCACCGACATCTATATCCGAATATGTTTTTAAGTTTTTGTGCCAATACATTTTGCTGAACTACCAAAGAATTGATTTGTGATGCCTTTTCTGCAGATATTTAATGGGTCTGATGAATGAGTTCAATAGCTGTTCAGCTAAACTGGTCAATCATTTGATCCCGTTAAGTGATGGTCAGACAGAGGTCGTCATGTCCAAAGAATTTGAAAGGTTGACCATGGAAATCATTGGAAAGGTCAGTGTACTAAAAGTTCTCTTATTAACCTTGGGCCATTCTTGTATGTTGAAAACTGTGTTATCTTTCATGTTATTGAGAAATATGTCATTATGGCAAACTGAAATTGCATGGAATTGACTCTTAGTGTTGGTGCTTGCACAGATGTTTTTGTTCTAAACTGTTAATTTACACAGCCAGCTTTGTGCATAAATTAACCAATGACTTGTTCTAATTTCAGTTTGTAATGACAGTTGAAATATTAACATAATAACATAATTTTCAGAATGCCATCCCTTTTTAGAAATGGCTTTAGTTTAGTTCGTTTATTCTTGCATTGTCTGGGCTTTCTTCTTAATATGATAATGTAATCTCAAAATTACCTCTTGACTTCATTTGTGGTATTATGATTACGGAAGCTACATGTATCTAAACCATTGGCTAAGCTTTCTTGGACTTCTTGATCTAGAGCATACCTTGGTGTACTTTGAATCACGGCTACTGAAAAAATCTTCTTTTTTTTGGTCTCTTTTACACACTTTATTCATATTTTCTTTCATATTTTTAAATCTGCCTTTTATAGGGTACTTGAGTAGAAATACATGTAGTATATTCAACTGGGACCATTTTCTCCCCATTCAGGTTACAATGTTACCAAATATAGATGTAGCTTTAAAGTATGTATTTTGTGTTGTAATTTGATTTTAGTATTGATTTCAAAGTATACGTGTATTTTTTAGGTTGGATTTGGAATGGAGGATGATATCATTGGGAACCCAGATTCCCCTCTTTGCCAGCTCTTTCCAAAGGTTATGTCTGGTGCGCAATCTGTATACAGAAATCCACTACTAAAGGTATGTTAATCACAGACCATGTGTCATATAGGGGTCAGAATCCCCAAATGACCCCTTCCATACGTCGGTTTCCTGGGATGATATTTGAAGTTGATATTTCACAATAAGATGATGATGATAGTGGTTTGTTGTATAGTGCCGGGCTAATTTCTGCTGGGCGCTCTTAGCGCTTACTCTACAATATTTAAATGTTCTTGGCCTGTTTCAAATTTAGATTATTATATATTATTATTATTATTATTATAATTATTTCTTCTTCAAAACAAAGTGTATACAAAAGAATGACATAAAAGAACACTTCATACAAAACAAAGGATGAAAAGCATTAAAAAAAAAACATTATCATGATTCCCATGAGCATTTACAAGTTGCCAGGAATGGGGCAGGCAAACTAAATCACCGAAACCGTGAAGGTCCCCCATGCCGACTTGCAGTACTCATGGGAGATCACTGCATAAATACAATGTAACAACTTACAAGAGAGTATAGCCACACTAAATATGGCAATGATTAAAGAACAAACTCAAATTATTAAATTAATCAATAAAGTACAAATCATTTCATATGTTATTTAAAGAAAATTATAAAGAACCAAGCCATCAAAGCAAAGCAAAAAAAATATTATTTTTTGTTTGTTTAGCATTACAGTTTAATTTGGCCAATTATGTAAGTGTAATTGAGAGTGAAATAGCTTCATCTGCCTTCTTGAATGATGTTTCCTATTATTTAGTCAAATGTCCTTCCAAATTCCCTCCTATGAGGCTCACATCCAATTAATTCTTTTAGAGTTTTCTACTGCTGCAAATAGAATTGGTAAATATCTAAGTTATGATAGGGATAGGGATTCATGTATGACAATGTGATACATTAGAAATGTATCTTTACTCATTAAGCAACAAGAAATTATGTTCATAAGTGATCATCCCATGGTTCTGACACTTCTCAGGCTGTTTATTTTTATACAGTGTATGAGTCTCTTTTCAAGGTATTTGGATAAAACCAACAGGTATGTGTTTATTAATGTATTCTTACTTTACAGTACAGCATCCTTCCCAAAGACATCAAATACAAACGTGAGGTTCGAGCTGCAGCTAATGAGATCCGAGCGGTAGGTCGGCGTTGCATCTTGGCTCGTATAGATGCTCTTAGACGGGGTGACCAAGTTCCTCAAGACATTCTAACTTACATCCTGCAGGAGTCAAACAACTTGGAAGGAGTCAAAGACTTTGACTTAGAAGATATGATCGATGAGTTCTTCACCTTCTTTGGAGCTGGTAACTTTTTGTGCACCATCTTTCTTTCTTACTCTTATAATAAACTGGTCTAGTGGTCAGCTATCTGTCTCCATGCACCTTTAATCCAATTCTGATAACTCCAGTTTCAAAACTGCACTACATCTTCCGGATGACGACTTAAAGGTTGGTATCCAGACATAATGGATGGGATCTGATTGACAATATACAGTATCTATAAAAGCCTGATTACACATTTTACCTTAAACACAGTTCCATAAATCACCTTTATAGTACTATGCCTACTAAGGATGGTTTCAAAGCATGAAGCATTGGTACTGATCTTCCAAAGGAGATGGTTGACCACTTTGCACTTTATTGGCTATTTCCAAAGTTTATGAGGTACAGTTTGTAAATCTGCTTTTACAGTATGAAAGGTTAGCAAGGAAGTTGATATAAATGTCAGTGTGAGAAAAATTGTGTTTATGTGAAATCATTCCTACGATACATGCTATCGTAGAACAGACTGCAAATGTAATCCAACTGTTTATATTTTACTTTTTATGCTTCCGCTACAAAGGTATGGTTCATAAGGTATTGTTCATCTTTATTGTCCATTTAACAATGGAAATTCATCGTGTTACATGGTATTGCGATACACATATATTTAACATAATACACTCGTACAAAAATCAATGATTTTTTTAGTTGACAGTAAACAAAAATAAACAATTAACAATCAATGCATCAATAGTCATGCATCGAAAATAATATACATGTATATCAAGTTAGGTGGAATGACTGTAGGATTTTACAAGTATCGATAATGTATTGATGATTAATACTATTATTATTAACAATGGAAATTTGTTGTGTTGCATGGTATGGAGATACACATATATATACATATATATAACATTTAACCAGTATCGATAATTTGAACTTGAACTTGAGCTTGATTATAATTGTTATTATTATGAATTTTATGATTATTATTATGATTATTATTATTGTTATAATTACAATTGTAACTAACATCATCATCATTATATTATTATTATTATCTTTATTAATTATAATATTATTATTATGGAAAGGTATCGTTATTACGTTATTATGTTTTCGGGTTGTCCGTCCGTCCGTACGCCCCATTCTTGTGATCGCGTTATCTCAAGAACCGATTGATGAATTCCCGCCAAACTTGACAAAAGACTTAACTCCGTTTCGTTGACGATCAGACATAGACGAAAGACTTCATGCGTGGCTGATTGTCAATGAAACGGAGTTAGGTCTTTTGTTGATTCTGCTTGTTGCTACGGCAGGCAGCCAGTGAAAACAAACTTTTTAAATCGAATCATGGAAATGCAAGCATCACTTTAAACAAACAGAACTTTGTTATTTCTCGCTCATTTTTCCTGATTGAGGTGTCATGAAAGGGCAGAAACTGAACTTTCTAAATATTTGAATATTTCTTCGAAATTCAGATACCTCTCGCCAAATGATTTTCTGGTTTCCTTCCTTCATTCAAATAGCTTTTAATCACTCATGCGCGAAATGTGCATCATATGAGTTGCATCAAATGAAAGAGGAGGATCTAAGCTTTACAAATATGTGTCATTTATTAATTATAATTGCGATTAAGTTATGATAAAACATTGATAATTCTCAATTTCGTTTTTTCTGGGTAGCACTGTATATATATTTATAAATATAATATAACTTGTGTAAATATAACATGACAGGGATGTTTTTGGAAGTCAGGTTGATCTCTTTGTAATTTGTAGATTGGTTTTTATATCTATCATCTAGTGTTGAATGCTACAATGTTGAAAGATATAACATTCCAATGATATTTGTACCCACCAGGTCAGGAAACAACAGCCAATCTTCTCTCCTTCACTCTTCTTCATCTTGGTAGAAATCCTCAAGTCATGAAAAAGTGAGTATGGTA
The DNA here is from genome assembly GCA_035222895.1 of Strongylocentrotus droebachiensis. Taxonomy (NCBI): domain Eukaryota; kingdom Metazoa; phylum Echinodermata; class Echinoidea; order Camarodonta; family Strongylocentrotidae; genus Strongylocentrotus; species Strongylocentrotus droebachiensis. Next base: position 126,399 of record JAVYIG010003175.1, read on the forward strand.
TCTTCAAATAGATGTACCGAGTCCCCTATAAATCTAATGGTACCATATCCTTACATACTATGTACCTCCCTTATATACCACAAAATTATTGTATATAAGTGCAATCGGGATTATTTTTAGGGATTGAAACAATAATGGCTCAGATTTTTTTTCCTTATCAGACCTCATGTTTATTTATTTTTTTTTGTTAATTGCAATAGCTGATGAAGTTATGAATGATGAATTATATTGACAAATAGAATTGCTTCTTTCGGGCACCTTTGCTGTTTTATTTTCTGATCCAAGTCAAAATTACCTTTATTATGGGCAAGTTTGAAATTGCAATAATTTTCTAATATACTTCTAAACTCATGTTTGGAAACTTTTTCTGGTATTCATCCATTTGCTTAATTTACCTTCTCAGTTAACAATTATTGTGATTTTTTTTTTTTTAGTAGAAATATTACTGATACCTGCTGATCCTAAAGAAATCAATGTATTAAAAATAAAGGATATTTATAAATCCTTTTGATCTTTTTATTTTTACACAGACTACGTGATGAAATTGATACTGTATTGAAAGGGAGAAACTATGTTGAATATTCAGATGTCAGCAAGATGAAGTATCTAACCTTGGTAAGACTGTAATTCTTTTCTTTTTACATCAAGAGGTTACACTTTTTGTTATGAACTGTAGGACCAAAGTTTCATTCACAAAAACAATGTCCGATTATGACCCAAAACTGATTTTTTTTTTTTTTTTTTTACAATAAAAAAAAAAATGGTATCTTACTTATGGCAACGGTTTGTGAAGGCCTTGCTGTGGCATCAATGTTTATATTTTGTTACTGATTAAACTTCTGGATTTCCTAGTTCATAAATAAACTTCTCAAACATGCATACTCAGGAGCTTTGAACCTTATTTCACACGCCTGTTACCTTACAGGGTATTTATTTACAGGATATGTATGTACGATTCTAAGTTTCCTTTCATCTTTGAGGAAATCCATTTTTAATCTACAACGATAGAATGCTGAAAGTTCTTAGCAAATGTATATGATTGACTGTCTTCTCTTTCAGGTTTTGAAAGAGACTCTTAGAATCAACCCTCCTGTTGGTCATTTGCATAGACTGTTACCTCATCAGATGGATCTATGTGGATACAAAGTACCTAAAGGCAGTGTTGTAATGGTAAGTATGTTTATCCACAGTCGATAATGTTGTATGGCACCATATATCTGGTTTTTTTTAACTTTCAAAGGCGCGAGCTCCTCCAATAAAGTTAACATTTAAATGTCTAAAGGAAGATCTGAGTCTTGAGCGAAGCTTTGAAGTGGTCCTGGTTGTCAATTTCGCGAAAAAATGATGGGAGGGAGTTCTACAGGCGAGGAGTAATAGAGGAAAATGCCCGGTCTCCATATCCCTTGAGATGAGTAAAGGGCATCTGGAGAGTAATGCCAGATCAGCGAAGTCCAGGGCGAAGATGACGCCGCTTAATTACAGATGACACATATCCTGGGGTCTGACCATGAATTGTCTTTAAAGGGATAGTTGAGTTCTGATGCAGAGGGCGCTACACAAAATCATTTTTTGTGAGATGAAGAAAAACTGAGTGTCGAATTCGAAAGAACAATTTAAAAGACAAAATCATCTTTGTTTGATCAAAATCGGTTCAGAGACGGCTGAAATATCCATAAATACAATGATTTCTAATATTTGTGTACCACAACAAATATTCGATAATTTGAAAAAGCCATTGAAAAACGTTGAAAAAACCGAAATGGCACCTTTAGCGTTGTATTTCAGCCAATGCCGATGTTTGCTTTTGTGTTGATTATTCTGCTCTTGACAGGAAGCCAGGACAGGAGAGATGTGATCATGCTTCATCAGCCCAGTAAGCAAACGTGCTACTGCATTCTGTACTGCTTGAAGTCTGTTCAAGGTTGCAGAAGGAAGGCCAGCTAGAAGACTGTTACAGAAATCAAGTCTCGAGGAAATTAGTGAATGGATAAGGCTTTCTGCTGCCGTCCTCGTAAGCAATGGTCTAATAGATGCAATGTTACGAAGCTGGAAGCAAGCAGTCTGACATACCTGTGATATGTGCCTGTCCATTTTCATAGACTGATCGAAGTAGAGCCAAGGTTACCATAGAAGAGATGGACACATTACCAACTTGGAGGTCCATGGAGCTGATCTTGTTCCTCATGTTTGCTGAAGAGATTATGAGGTATTCGATCTTGTCTTCATAGAGTTTCATGAAATTCTTCACGATCCATTGACGGATATCGGCAAGGCAGGAGGTCATCCAGGCAGCTATGGCCTTTTCATCAGTTGCCACTCTTAGATCAAACAGCTGAGTGTCATCTTCGTAGAAGTGGACTTGTGGACCATGTTGACGGGATACGGAAGTGTACAACGTGAAGAGTATCGGTCGGAAGGACGGAACCCTGCCGTAGGTCAAGGAAGCTTCATCCGACACAGTTCCATTGATGTTCACAGCCTGTCGTCTGCAGTGAAGATACGACCTGAACCATTCCAGGGCAGTGTCATCAACCTTGAAGTCCCACTGCAGCCTCTGGAGAAGGACTTTGTGATCAATCGTATCAAATGCAGCAGATAAGTCCAAAAAGAATTACTATAGCTGCTTTCTTCTTGTTGACTGCCCTCAAGATATCATATGATATTTTTAGAGGAGCAGTCTCCACGCTGTGAAGCCTCTTGTACGGAGACTGCGTGGTCTCATGAAGGTCATAGTTCTCAAGGTGTGATGTCAGTCTTTTGGCGACTACTTTCTCAAGAACTTTGGCGAGGAAAGGCAGGTTAGATATAGGTCGATAGCTGCTCATCTCATCACAATCTAGAGATGACTTCTTCAGTACAGGAGTAACATGAGCAAGTTGCAGTTCAACAAATTACTTTGATAATGAAGAGGTTGTTATAACAGTGTCCACTATAAGTTCCTCTGTATTTCCTTTCTGTATTGCTTACTATAATTTTGTTTTATAATATGTAGGGTTATGAAAGTAATACAGATATGGTAACGTATTAATCAAAGCATTTTTTACAATTTCTATACTCTCTTTCTATTCAGATGCCCATATATGGAATGGGTAGGAATGAGAAACATTTCAAGAATCCAGAGAAGTTTGATCCGGAGAGATTCACAAGAGATGAAGACAGGTAGGAATAAAATCAATCGTAATGTGAAAGAAAAATCTGATAGGTTAAGGGATATTTATTAGTGTTAGTTGGAGAAGAAAAAAAAACAATCAGGGAAATTTATTAATATATTTCATAACCATTTCTTTGCTTTGTTTTGATCATCTCTGACCTTCTAAAATTTAATTTAATGAAAAATATATATATAGAATGGTACTTATATATGTGACCCGGCAACACAATACCCCAAAACAGTCACATGGTGTGATTTTCAGTTAGGGTTAAATATATATGTATTCGGTCAGGATCATCAAATTGTACTCTACTTAATTTTTGTGAAAGAATGTACTCTTTATCTTATTTCAAAAAGGTATTTAGGCATGTGTTGTAGACCTATATTATGTTTGTCTGATTTTGAGTCTGTCTAGTGTTGTAATATTCATTTCTTTACAACCCTGGCCCACTGGTCTCACTTATATCTCCTATAACTTTGAAATACAGTAAGCTGTTGTATTGATACATAGACAAAATAGAGAACAGGATGTGCCTATCTGGTGTTACAAGATTTAGGACAATCCGTTATCCCTTTTCAGAAATTTCTATAGCGTTGTAATCCTCTTGTTGTCATCTCACACAATACTCTTTCTCCAAGTAGTATTGTTTCAGAACAGACATTTTTCTCTTTTTTAGTTGGGTTAGGGAATTTGATGAATAATTAATATATGATTTTAAAGCCGAGAATCTCATTTTAGAATCAGACCTAAACTATTAAAAAAAAAAAAAAATTAATCTGGCAACTTTTTGATGGTAGTGGTGCTGGGTCACATTGACAATGTTAATAAATCTCAAATCAGTAAAAAGGTAAAAATAGATTTTTAAATAGATTTTTTTTTTTGAGATTGGAATGACCCCAACCTATGTTGTACCAATAGCTTTCAAAGCCAATAGGAGGAATCTAACCATAAATTTAGTCCTAGTGCAAGAAGATATACAAGAAAAAAACATCAATTTTTTTCTCTCCACAAAACCTGTGGCCTTGACCAACTGTCTGTATTATTACCTTATATTGTGAACTTTCTTTTTTGATCTTGCAGCCCCTTATTTGCGTACATGCCGTTTTCTCTGGGTGCTCGATCCTGCATCGGCCAGACATTTGCTATGGTGAGTAAATCAATCAAAGTAGTACAATCGACAGGTTGCCTCCCTTAAGGGCAATATAAATCCCATAGCAGTGCATAGTTGTAAAACATGAAGTTTTTAATGAACTTGTATGTCCCAAACCTCTTTTTTTGCATTATGGAATTGTGAACATAACTTGACATTAAAATATGGTATTTATTATTTGATGTTTTATATGAATCATGCTTTATGAGGGCTGTTAACTTGATACAATTGTCAGATGAACATAAATCTTTGATGTGTTCATAATCAATATTTATTTTCCTCTCATATCTTGTAATGGTATTGAATGAAAAACAAAACAAACATATTTTCAATTGTTTTTTGTATCCATCAACTAGGATATATTTTCAACAATTGATGCAGATTCCTTTTTTAATTTTGATTGTATTTCTATTAGATTGAGTGCAAGGTGGTCGTATCTAAGCTCATTCAGCAACTGGAATTCCAACTTGTACCCAACCAGAGCTTTGAGTTTGTAGAAGAGGTCACTTTCAAGCCCAAAGATGGCTGCAAAAATTACATCACAATGAGAAACCTGTGACATCACAATGATATTAAGGCACGTTGTGTGATGACTGTTAATATTGTTTTATATTGGGGATTTGATGTATTATTTTTAACTACACTCACTAATGCCTATAGATCACATATAAACCGGGACCCGCACGATTTTCCCTACCCGGCGGCTTGCCGTGGATTTAGAGACCGTACAGGAACCATACGATTTACATTTCTACGGCATGTGTGGTCACATATTCTGCGGTGCCCGTGAGGTGCCCGGTGAAAAATGGTAGAGTGAAATGCAAGGCACCCATTAGGGTGCCTGCAGGGTGCCGGCCGGTAAGCTTACGGGCTGAATTTGTTGAATTTGTTGAATTTACCCAACAAAATCATGAGGGGCCCGTCCGGGCACCATCCGGAGCCCGCACGGAACCCGTGAGGTGCCCTACTGACCCTATACAGGCTTTCTACGGCCGAACGGTCAGATAAAAAATGCCGGGAGAATTGGGAGCAGCTAACTCAGCACCTCGGCGCCTGTACGGCTTTAAAAACTGTCCCGGCGCCCGTAGGAACTTTACGGCTGGTTTTACTCGCCGTACGGGCCCCGGAGTGTATATGTGAAAGCCCCATTAGGAGCACTCTAACCACTAGTCATTGTGCAGGTGTGCACATACTAACTCAAGTTACCATGATACTTGGATCACTCATGATATGGTACCCTTTATGCACCTGGGTAAGGAGAGTAATGTAGATGAAGATGCTCTTTAAGGAGCACTCTAACCACTATCATTGTGCAGTTGTGCACATACTAACTCAAGTTACCATGATACTTGGATCACTCATGATATGGTACCCTTTATGCACCTGGGTAGGGAGAAGTAATGTAGATGAAGATGCTCTTTAAGGAGCACTCTAACCACTATCATTGTGCAGTTGTGCACATACTAACTCAAGTTACCATGATACTTGGATCACTCATGATATGGTACCCTTTATGCACCTGGGTAAGGAGAAGTAATGTAGATGAAGATGCTCTTTAAGGAGCACTCTAACCACTATCATTGTACAGTTGTGCACATACTAACTCAAGTTACCATGATACTTGGATCACTCATGATATGGTACCCTTTATGCACCTGGGTAAGGAGAAGTAATGTAGATGAAGATGCTCTTTAAGGAGCACTCTAACCACTATCATTGTGCAGTTGTGCACATACTAACTCAAGTTACCATGATACTTGGATCACTCATGATATGGTACCCTTTATGCACCTGGGTAAGGAGAAGTAATGTAGATGAAGATGCTCTTTAAGGAGCACTCTAACCACTATCATTGTACAGTTGTGCACATACTAACTCAAGTTACCATGATACTTGGATCACTCATGATATGGTACCCTTTATGCACCTGGGTAGGGAGAAGTAATGTAGATGAAGATGCTCTTTAAGGAGCACTCTAACCACTATCATTGTGCAGTTGTGCACATACTAACTCAAGTTACCATGATATTTGGATCACTCATGATATGGTACCCTTTATGCACCTGGGTAAGGAGAGTAATGTAGATGAAGATGCTCTTTAAGGAGCACTCTAACCACTATCATTGTACAGTTGTGCACATACTAACTCAAGTTACCATGATACTTGGATCACTCATGATATGGTACCCTTTATGCACCTGGGTAGGGAGAAGTAATGTAGATGAAGATGCTCTTTAAGGAGCACTCTAACCACTATCATTGTGCAGTTGTGCACATACTCACTCAAGTTACCATGATATTTGGATCACTCATGATATGGTACCCTTTATGCACCTGGGTAAGGAGAGTAATGTAGATGAAGATGCTCTTTAAGGAGCACTCTAACCACTATCATTGTACAGTTGTGCACATACTAACTCAAGTTACCATGATACTTGGATCACTCATGATATGGTACCCTTTATGCACCTGGGTAGGGAGAAGTAATGTAGATGAAGATGCTCTTTAAGGAGCACTCTAACCACTATCATTGTACAGTTGTGCACATACTAACTCAAGTTACCATGATACTTGGATCACTCATGATATGGTACCCTTTATGCACCTGGGTAGGGAGAAGTAATGTAGATGAAGATGCTCTTTAAGGAGCACTCTAACCACTAGTCATTATGCAGTTGTGCACATACTAACTCAAGTTACCATGATACTTGGATCACTCATGATATGGTACCCTTTATGCACCTGGGTAGGGAGAAGTAATGTAGATGAAGATGCTCTTTCATGACAACACAAGTTTAGTGCCAGAATAGTGCCAGAACTCAAACCTGTGGAGCGCCAGGAGGGTCAAATCTGACTCACATGAACGCTATACAAGAACCCTTTATTATTATTATTATTATTATTATTATTATATGGATCTCTAGTCAAGTATCGCAAAAACTCTCCTGCAATACCTATACACAATATAAAGGGGGAGAAGGGGATAGTATGATACCCAGGCCTCTTTAAAGGGTTACTCTAAACCAATTATTGTGGTATAGTGAGAAAACTTGATTTTATCTTTAAGGTCACCTTAGACTAGACAGAGAGGGGCCTGTGTACTTTGCCTCATTATGCATATTCAAAATCCACATACTAAATAGTTCAAATTGAGAGAGTTGTAATTATACTGAATCTGGATTGCTTATGGAAATGTAGGTTATTGATGGGATGTTTTATTAAACATATCTTTGTTTAGAAATATTCAGGTTGCAGAAAGACTAAATAATTGATTTAGGCGGAAGGATATTAAGAGAGTGATTAGGCAGTTTGGGAAGAAACTTTCTTGTGTATACAGAAAGTTTAGGGCATTGTTCAACCAACTCAGTATAGGAGAGGTGATTGACAATCAGAGTTTTGCAGTAGAGTATCCAGAACATTTCGTAATTCGGTCGAGGTATGTTAATTGATTTTTGTTATTGTGTAGAATAAGGAATATAGTCATGTTATTATTGATATTGAGTACCGGTAGAAAGAATAAAGGAAAGTGGACTATTAATAGTGGAGGGATCGCATCACTGTTTAGAGGTCATGAGCACATACAGTGTGTGGCCTAGTACATAATACACAATACATGTACCGGTAGTTTGCGTGCATGAATGACCATGCGTCTTTTCGTTGTAGTGACTTGTAAACTATGTAAGGCAGAGTGTCTTGTGTTTATTTTAATGTTGATGAGTGTATATACACATTTAAATGTACTTTTGTAATTTAGTTATGGCATTGAATACTGTAGCTGGAGTATAGTGCACTGAGGGAAGTTTGGAGGGAGTTTGATTAGATAGATATGTTTGGGTAAAAGTCAGTCAAGACTGTGTTGTGCTGTGTAAGCAATATTTTAAATTAAGAGGGGATACTCCATTGTAAACAAATAAGATGACAGCCTCCATGGGAGGGGTTTATGGTGCAGTTAGTTAGACATACTTTGTAGGAGTCTACTTATTTCAGTAGATTGGTGTTGGTGCCTGATATAAATTATATCATACTATTACTAGAGAGTAGAGTTTATTAGGAGAGGGTGTATTATTCATTTAATTGATAGGAGTTCCTTTCGTGGATGGAGCTAGGGGTTCAACAGTTGTCGAGGTGACTGATTGACCAGGTTTCGGATTGAGAAATAGTTCTTGTGCTTGTTGGAGGTATGACAAATTAAAGCATTTGTTTACATTCTATATCTGTTATCTAGATTCCTTTTAATGTCGGAAGTTGAAGTAATATTGTCATTTTACTTAACGTTTGATTCATTTATTTCATTGGTTTGAGTCTTTGATTTAATTGGTTCAGTTATTCTATAATGAAGAGTGACAACTTTAGTTAAGTATAGATACAACATTATTCATCTGTGAATTGATATACTTGATGCATTTTTACGATCATAAATAGGATTTAAATTGTTATGATTAGATTATCGCATTATAATGTTTTGATAATAACAATTTGATGGTATAGTTAACTAGTTATTCATGGCAAGTTGTAATAAGCAATTTGTAATAAACTCTTGAAAGTAGTTGGTATTTTATTCAAATTAAAACATTTCCCTTATAAGATTTTATTAATGATATACAATGCATTGTTTTTATCACAATTAAATTATTGCAATACGTATTATCTCAGGATCCCATTATCTTGCCCATCCAAAACCTATTTCTGTCCGTTTTAGATGTTTTAATGTATTTGAATTGAATGACTATAATATTGTTATATTTATGTTTATGTCATAAAGGTATTATTCCTCCTAGTCTATCAAACAAATTTATTTTGAATTCTGAAATACATTCATATATAACTAGACAATCATCTCATTTTCAGAATATCACTTTTTGGGGGCAAGAAGCTTCAGCCAGCCCCCCCCCCCCCCCCCCCCCGATGAAAATGTCAAAAATTGTACCGGTATGGTGCTAATATGACCTTGTCAGTATTGGTATGTTGAATTTTAAATTTTCGCCCGCCCCCCCCCCCCCCCCCCCTATTGGAAAATCCTGGATCCACGCCTGCTTACATACCCTTTCTAAACATGAATACACCTCTACTTATTAATATTTCAGCCTCTGATTTTTCAGAAAATCTCTAAATTGACCAAAAAATGATAATAACCATCCATTTTTCACAGTTGTCCAATTTGTCCTACAAGTAAGGATCTTACATTAGAAACGTACTGGGATTATCAAGTGCATATTATTTTTCGGATAAATGTCTTTATTTTTCTCCAATTAATATCACTGTTTGCCTTTTTAAAGACATTTATTGCCTAAATCACCCTGCTTAAAAGTTTGGTTTAATAAACCATGAAATTCTCTCAGTAAATCATGAATGTATCATATATCACCCTTAATTTTGTAAGCTCGATCCAAAGGATTTACCTCTCACAAGTTGAGAGGCTAATTCCTGCGCAACCTAATTTCATACCCTTTACAACAGTGAGCAGTGCTCACCCAAGCATGAATTATTTTTGGACTTTTTGGTGTCATATGAAAGTTGAGTTTATGAGCTTTCCATACATATAAAACTTTCCCCCCCAGAATCAAATATGTTTTATTCGGCAGCCATTTCAAAAATGTATTTTTTTGGGGGGGACGCACGGTAGTATTATTAGGCCACTTGAGCAATGGCCCTCATCATATACAATCGTTTTGCCTTTATTATGCTGAAATATGCACCAAAAAAAATATATTCTTTCTTTGATTAAAAAAAACATATTCCAAAGAATTTGTAAACAAAGTGTGTTTTACTAAGCTCTTGATGTTGGTAGAGCTACCAATTGTTACAAGCAATGTTATATTGAAAATAATATTCCATAGAAACCTTGTGATATTCTTGTAGAAATTGATACATGTATTGTCTTTGTTTATGAGACAAAATATTTTTTGTCTAATGTATAACATTTTGTGTGTGCATTATAATCCAGTTCTTTCATTTTTATGTTGATTTTTATTAAAAGTGTTTTTATTTTAGGGAAAAGCCTTGTACTATTGCCCTTTTCTTGTTTTGCTTGTCAGAGAAACTTGTAGCCAAAGTGGCACACTTAAAACTTGATGAATTATAAAAAGATTTAAACAAAGGGGAGGGGGGGGGGGGTCGTGACCAATAAGTCACCGCAGCTAGCTATGATCACTCCTAGATCTGCCAGTGTTGCGTGCAGCTATATCAGTTGTTGATTAAGTGAATGCCTATTGTTCGGAGTTATGATGATTGACCAAGATTTGGACTGAGATATTGATGCAGATGATGTGATTGTGATCACTGATGATGATGATGACTGCTGATGGTGATGAATATGATGATGATAATGATGGTGACAATGATCACTGATGATGGGGACGGGCCCTCACCCCTGGCAACAAAAAAAGCAAAAAAAATAGATGGTTACCACAAATTTACCTTTTCTTTTCTTTTGCTTAAGGGGGGAGGGGTGTTGAGTTGAGTTTTTTTAATTTTAATTTTTTGTTTTTTATAGTGCTCACTACCCTGGATCCGCCACTGATGGTGACAATAATGATAATGATGATGATGATGATGATGGTTCTGATGCAGGTGATGTGATGGTGCATGGTCACTGCATGGTGAAGACGATCACTGGTTATGCTGATGATGGTGGTGATTATGATTGTGATAATTATAATTATGGTTATGATACAGGTGATGGTGAAGATGATGATCGATGATAGCGGTGGTGATTATAATGCAGATGATGATGAAGAAGATCTTAAGAAGCTTCCACAATTTTGTGGATGCAGATGATGACAATAATTCAAGATTTATGATGCTGATAGTGATGATGCTGATGGTGATGATGCTGATGGTGATGACGATGGTGATGGTATGGTGTAAGAGAGACAAATGTTTGTTTTGGGTCTCCAAAGTTTTGCAACGATTCAGCCAGCCGCTGGATAAGCAGGGGGGGGGGGGGGGGAGGGGGGGGGGGTAAGAGGACATAAACAAAACAAAAAAAAAAAAAAAAAAAATCAAAAAAAGAGGGGGGGGGTTTCACCAAAAACATACATATACAACAAACTGAAGAGGGGGGGGGGGGGGGGTAACAAGGTGCGTATGCAGGGGGTTGTTTTTTTTTGGGGGGGGGGGTTAAACCCTCCCCCCCCTTGAGTTTTTGTTATGTGTGTATTATATGTGTATTTTTTACCAAACCCCCCCCCCCTTTGGTGATTTTTTTGTTTTTTGTTTTTTGTTAATAAAAAATAAAAAAATAAAATTATGCCACTGACTGACCTAAATAAATTGACCTTACATGACCTTACTCCCCCCCCCCCCCCCTCTATGGAGCAAAATGTCAAAGTTTCAAATATCGAGACCAAAAAAAGTGTCCTAATAATAATAAAATTATGCCACTGACTGACCTAAATAAATTGACCTTACCCCCCCCTCCCCCCTCTACGGAGCAAAATGTCAAATTTTCAAATATCGAGACCCAAAAAAAGTGACCTATAATAATAAAATTATGCCACTGACTGACCTAAATAAATTGACCTTACCCCCCCCCCCCCCCCTCTACGGTAAAAAATGTCAAATTTTCAATATCGAGACCAAAAAAAGTGTCCTCTTACCCCCCCCCCCCCCCCCTCCCCCCGCTTATTCAGCGGCAGGCTGAGTCGTTGCGAAATTTTTGGCCCGATTTCAAAATGTTAAACCCCCCCCCCCCTTGAAAAAATCCTGCGTACGTACGCCACTGGGGGTAACCCCCACCCCACCCCCCCTCCCCCCATGCGTACACGCCTGGTGATGATGATAATTGTGATGATGATCACTGGTGATAGTGATGCCTAGTGATCTAGTGATGATGATAATGATGCTGCTGATGATGATGATGAATCACATGATGATGGTGATGATCATGATCATGATGATGGTTATGATGATGGTGATGATGCACACTTGTGATGGTGATGATGATAGTTATGACGATGATGTAGACGATGATGATAATGGTGAATATGGTTATGACATCATGATACCATGCAGTTTGATGATTTTGTTTCCTTCAAAATTAAGTTCTTGTGTGATTCTATTATAATTACCAAGGTACTCTTCCTCCCAGGCCAGGCGAAACTGAAAACTAATCAGTCTTTTGCCGCAGATGACGCTGTTGTCGTCGTACGCTGAGTGCCCTGTGAGTTATTATTTTGCATAGTGGCACTCGATTCACGTATAAAACACGGTAGTCCAGCGAAATCAAAATGCGGAAGTGGACGGACGTACATATGCGCATGCATAGTATGGGAATTTACATTGACTGCATTTTGTACACAAATGATCAGACAGAACATGACCGACAACATTCACCGGCCGACCATGGACTACGTGAGAACTGTATTTGGCTAAACGGTAGCCAGATAATTATTAACGGAAGTCTATACCTAGAATGTCTTGGGCTGACCGGCCCTGGTGTCTGGGAACCTTATTTGTCATTGATGAATTCATTTGAGCAATCGAGGCGACGTTGACCGATGTTTTTGAGGAAATAATCTGCTCCAAACGAAGTCCAAATCTGGCCTGGCCTGTCCGCATTGCATTGCTATTGCCTATTGCATGCATTGATTGATTTGGAAAGACTGGAAGTGCTAAAAATAAATTTGTCATATTTATTAATTATGCAGCGAGACATTGATACATGATACTGAGAGGGGTAACAAGAGGTGAGATCCTTTTTCTATTTAACGATCACTGACGATGAAATTAGATGATGTCTGCAACACACTCTATTTTTATGAGCACCTTATTATTTTTGATTTTTTAACTCTCCACCCTCAGTCATGTCAGTTGTGATGTTTGTTGACAGTTTGGGATGCCACGGAAATCTGGACGTATATACCAATTGGTCCTGTCCAGTACAACCTTTGATGTAGATGTAGATACGTCTCCTCCATTATGTAACGTAAACGGTCTGTCTATAAATTATTGTACAAAGAACTTTGGGCGCGATGATATCATCTGATCATGATTGAGCGCTGTACAGTGAGTTTACGCGCTCCCATTGTCTGACCCGCTCGCGTGGCTTCTCAAATTTAAGTGAGAGAGGGCCTAGATCTACTTAACTTAAATGCAACTAAATTAATGGCAATGTCAATAAGTAATATTAATATGTCACACCCAGGAGGCAAGTTGGCTCAGTCAGTAAAGCGTCTGCCCTGTCGAACCATAAATCCCGGGTTCGACTCCCACCCAGGCGGATGACTGAAGTCTGCGTTGTGTGTTAACGTGCCCCTTTACTTCGTTCATACTCATACTCATAGACGCACGTTATGTCAAGTGGAGAACACTCCGTCTGTCGGATAGGACGTTAAATGGGAGGCCCCGTGTACAGGAGAGTCACCACCCTTGCACGTTACATGTAAGAACCCATTGCACTATTCAGTATTGACTATTGAAGGAGGCAGATTATCTTGAAGAAGAAGAAGAAGGACTCAGGAGATTTTGACATGTCATGCTAAACAGTAGACGAAGATTTCTGTCTCTTGCGTTCCCCTACCCAAATCAGAAGAAGCCACCCCTACCCGGGTCAAATCAGAGGCTATTGAGCGAAAGAGACAGAAATTGTGGTCTAGCTAAATATTAGACCGAATTTTCCGTCTCTTTCGTTCGTTAGCCTCTTATTGGGGTAGGGTCGGCTCTCTCTTTAGAGACGGAAACCGTTATATACGCATTCCCTTGCTAACGGCCATGGCCATTTATGGCCAAATTTTTATGCCCCGAAAATCCCCCCAAATGTCACTTTTACCTCGTGCATTTTATATTGTAAATTAGGCCTAGGCTATAATAAATCGGTTCCACTTACCAACTTGACTGAAAAAATCTGTTTAATGGTCCCTTTTTAGGAAATTATGGGTCAAAATCGAAATCCATGTTAAAAATCTTGCAAGACGTATTTTAACTCTCGCTGCGCATGAAGCATCTACATGTAAATCTCATCCCTTCTAGTCTACGCCGAAGGCAAAATGATTATGAAGGAAAAACTGTGCGCGAGCTCATGTTCGTAATGGCGTTATCACAGTTTTTCTTTTGACCCATAAATTTCCTAAAAAGGGACCATTAAACAGATTATTTCAGTCAAGTTGGTAAGTGGAACCGATTTACTATGGCCTAGGCCTAATTTACAATATAACATGCACGAGGTAAAATGACATTTGGGGGGATTTTCGGGGCATAAAAATATGGCCATAAATGGCCATGGCGTTAGCAAGGGAATGCGTATAAACGGTTTCCGTCTCTAAAGAGAGAGCCGACCCTACCCCCAATAAGAGGCTAACGAACGAAAGAGACGGAAAATTCGGTCTAGCTAAACATGTGATGCACGCGCACTTCACACATAACTGGCGCACACATGCCATTGCACACACATAAAATAGAAAAATCAACAAACATTTCAGAATAATTTTTCAGTTTGTATCTTAAATATGAAGAAAATGAGAATTTTTCAAACTTAAAAAAAGTTACGTACATGTAAGACTTTAACTTACGTGATATAGAAAAAAAATCGTAACAAATAGAGGGTTTGACTGAAATTATCTTGATTTTGGTATCGGATCAAACGGAAAATCGCAAGCTTTCTCCTCGCACCAATATCTTATAACATGACTGAGTCAATGGCAGCCAGTGATAGCCAATAAGAAGGGCCCTTGTCGGTGCCAATTTGGGAAAATGAGCTGCAATCCGCCAGATCGGATGGACGTTCTGCGCGTGCGCTTAATGTAAGCTAAAGTTTTATGTGTAATGTGTGTTTTATATACAGTGTACCTCTCTTTAGAAATCTAGCCATCTGGATTGGTCGAAATCGGAGTCATGATTTTAGACATTCCCGTAAAAAAACGAACAATGCCAGTAATGGTCATAAGTAATGAGTGAGATTCCCTAAACTGGCTAAAGATTGCAGGTACCTGAATAGTAGAATTTTGATGAGATCCCCATTGGTTCAATAAACAAAAAAGCTGACTTGGTAGCTTTGCTTTAAACTAATTGCTGTTGTCGTAAAGTTTGTTATAATTTTAATGAAGATCCATACAGGTTCATATTTTATTTCAGGACAGTGACATGGTGATTTTTTCTTTGCCTTTTGTCAGCTATCAAAAAATTTATGCTTCTCAGAAGCAAACCTCTGAATTACTTGCTACTAAATTCTAGGTACTGTGTTGAAAGTACACGTTCATTGATTTTGAATATTGATTAAATTTGTGTCATTGAAATAAGGGAAGGTTAGATCGAACAAGGTTATCAATATATTCCCTGCGTGGAAACATTCAATGTAACGATCATTATCAATTTTAAAACAGTAAAATATCGCCCCACTTTTGCACTTGACGAGCTCTCTGAACACTGCTGACACTTGTGGCGTCACGCACGGGACCAAGTTAGCAAAAGCAAATGGTGTCCCATAACAATGCACACATTTTTCAATGCCCTCTTTCGTTGTCTCCTTTTCTCCTATTTGTCTTACTCCACCGGCATCATTGTAACTGTTTGAACTGTTGCATCAATCTGAATTTCGGACATACCCTGTAGTTTCATTTTGATAAAAAATGCAGTGTTTAAAAAAAATAATTAAGTAATCAGTTGTAGCTTCACTATAGATCGTAAGAAAGACACCATTGTACATTCAGTTGCACATACTGACGCTTGCTTAGCGTTCCAATCGGGAACAAACACCGTCCATTCTATGATTCGGCGAGTTTTCAGTTTTAAAAAGGCTGAGATTTCAGTGTTTTTTAAACCAATCATTTATCCTTGCCCTGAATGGTTCTTAGCAAAGGGTTATCATTATCAGCATCAGCATCGCTTCCCTTTTAAATTTGTGTGAAATATGTTCAATCAAACTCTTATTATTTTTGAGAAATAATTGTACTGAAAATATGTTCATTAGTTATAGGACGTCGTCTGATTACCGGTACACAGGATCAGTGTCTGATGTGACGCCATCAAAGCATCGCTAAATTTTCTGGCGAAGCGCTCGTATATCAAATCCTGAGAGGTGATCTTATTTGTGTTTATTTTGTATTGTCCGATATGTAGTTGTCCTAAAACTT
Organism: Strongylocentrotus droebachiensis; assembly: GCA_035222895.1. NCBI lineage: Eukaryota > Metazoa > Echinodermata > Echinoidea > Camarodonta > Strongylocentrotidae > Strongylocentrotus > Strongylocentrotus droebachiensis. The sequence goes on from JAVYIG010003175.1 coordinate 142,769, forward strand.
ATACGACCATCATCTGTATTAGCTTTCTAGTAATGCAATTACTGGCATACGCTGTATCTATGATTTTCTTTAAATGTCTACTGTAATTATCTTTAGGCTTAACACGAGAATGTCAGTATTTACACATCTACAGTATGTAAACATCTATTAATCCAGAAGTAAACTAAGAATATGTGTAAGGATTTGTTAGGGTAATAAAGTCCAAAGCTCTTTGGAAGCGCATAGAGATGTTATTTCATAACGTACATGTACATGTATTATGCGCTATACAAGAACTGAACTATTATTATTATTATTATGAATCTTTAAACCACCCATCATCTTTCCCTATGCAATGTACTCCTATTCCGGCAATTGCCGGGAATAGGAGTACTGCCAATGTCTAGCGATGTTGATCTTCATCACTGTGTATTCAGAACCAAGTGCTTTAGGCTGCCTGATCAAACATGGAATCAGACATAAAATCAGAGTTTATTTTGGCTAGCCTGGTTTCCAGGGTGACTAATCATTTCTCTTTTAACATACCGGTATATGGTTGTAAGGTACAGTACCCCCAAAAATGTTGTTAATGTCTAATAAAGGTGATGTCTTACATGTACATGTACTCTTTTGGGTAAAAATTAGTAGTCAACTTACATCTTTAATAGGGTTGCTTTGGAATGAGTGCACTTAGAGAAACCAGAAAGTTTTTTTCATTCTCTTTATTGCTTACTACATAGTTGAAGAAAAGGGGGAACAAATCATGATCATCCTTAAAAAATAGTCAGATGAGGTTTTGTACATCTACCACTGTCACACACAGACTGCGTACATTTCAGAGAAGTACAAATGTGCACTGTTGCCCATATTGTGACAATATGATTTATATTATAAACCTCAAAGTTGTATTTCAGATATTAGCAATGGATGGTAGTAAATAAGTTTAAATCAAATGATTCAAAGACTGAATTTGTGTTGCTGTCTCAGCTCACAATCTGCGCAGTCTTCCAAATGTTCAGTTGGATCAGGGATGTTGGTGGCACACTCATTAGCCCTTCAAAACAATAAGAAACTTGAATTTGTATTTGATTCTTGCATATTTATACATGTAGATGTAGATGTCTCACAATATCTTTCTCACATCTCGTTACGTAAGGAATATTGCTAGAATAGTTTATTGAAGGTTTATTGACCAGTCTGCCTGTCATAATGCTGTGAGTTCTTTAGTTCTATCCCGTATTGATTATTTTAATGGGCTTCTCTCTACCATTCCCTCAACTAAATTGGATCGTGTGCAATGGCTACAAAATTGGGCAGCCCGATTGATACTTCAGGTTTCTAGGGACCATCCATCTCGGCCACTCTTGAGCTCATTACACTAGCTTCCTTTGAAACAAAGAATACATTTTGAAAATACTCTTGTTTGTCCACAAAATACTCAGTTATAATCAAGCTCCACAATATTTAGATACCTGTTTGAATTATAGTAATATACTCCTACAATGTACATGTACCAGGGCATTTGAGGCCAGCCATTGATCCTCTCCGTCTCACATATTCAGTTACTCGCACATTAGCTGGTGATAGGACATTTACTACATTTCTGTATCTGCTTAAAAATACTGGAATGATCTACCACTTAGAATGACAGTCTTCATCAGTTATTACCTTCAGAAAGGCCTTGAAAACACATATTTTTTGCAGTTTGTAGTTGTAAGATTGTTTTTCTTATTACATGTAGATGTATAAGAACACAATTTCTGAATTATTAATCTGTTGTGCTTTTAAAAAGGTTTAAGAAGCACTTCATACATTATAGACTCATCCATCTCTCAGGACAACTATTGTACTTTAATTGATTGCCCTACAATGTAAGGCTGTGCATAACCGTGTAATGAGGTACAGTTCTCGAGTATACTCCCAGGCTTACAGGCAAATACTCAGATACTCGGACGCCATGTTTGTTTGTTTTTTAAAGTAAAAAAAAAAAAAAAAAAAATTGCCACCACCATACTAAGGCAGCAGTATCCCAGGTTCGTCTCTGAAAACTCACGCGATTTACTTCGATTTGCAGTTGAAGGCGCCGATTTAATAATAATAATAATAGTGCCCGAGTATTCGAGTACGAAAATCGTACTCGAGAAGTTGTCAACAGTGCGAGTACTAGAGTATTTGAGTACCAGTACTCTTCGCATCCTTACTACAATGTATGAGTATGTCAGGCAAGCAAATTGCAAAAAAAACTCATTATCTAATTGAAATGGTATCCAATATGTAACTACACTGTATTGGACTTTTTCCCCTGAAAATGTATGTAAAATATGCAAGTGTGATTTCATGAGTGTTAATGGGCCTGCAGTGTACATAATGATTTACCGGTATTAACAAACCTGAGAGCCAGCCGTATTTCACTGTAGCTACAGTATATACACTGTACAGTGTACACACATGTACTTTAAAACAATTCAGACTGCAGCAGAACATTCTCCTAATATATGAATTAATCCTCTTCATGGAGCCAACAAAATTAAAGCGTTCAATATATGAAACCTCAGTCTGCACGCATACTAAACTAATAGGGGTAAGTCCCACTTTATGTAGCAAGCTGAAAACTGAAATCATAGCAAGGTTTATACTGAAGGATTTATTGATTTAATCCTATTACTCTAACCCACTATTGATCCTAAAGAAGCCGGTTAGCAGTTCTATAGGCTACATATTGCAAAGTGGTACTTGCTTAATTTAATTAGTATCAGTCCTAAATGTACATGTGTATTTGCAAACCATTAAAGGCCATTAAAGGGGCAATGAACCACAATGAGTCCAAAATAAACCATTTTTGTAATGTAATCAAATTTACGAATAATTGTATTTCAAAAGTTAGAATGCAGATTGCATAAATTTATAGTTGCTACATGTACATGTGGGTAGGAAAAACATTATGGCTTGTTCTACCTAACAACACAAAATCTATTATGTTTGCAATTCGTATTCTGACTATTGAAGTGCACTTACATGTATTCCTAACAGGTGAATTAAATAATTTGTAACGAGGCGCTTTACAAAGATTTGTGCATTAAATTTGAATTTACATTACAAAAAATGGCCTATTAGTGGCAGCCATATATATACCTGTATTAAGGCTGCGACGGGTAGTCGAATGCTCGAGTACCCGCACGGTTGACAACTACTCGGGTACGATTTCTCGTACCCGAATATTCGGCCGCAAAAAAAAAAAAAATTAAAAAAATTAAAAAAAAAAAAAAAAAATGTCCAGGCCCACGCTTACCGTGCCAGGGAGAGCGGCAGCCGCTGGCATGGTACCGTCGGTAAAAATGTTTCCCAACTCAAGCACTGTCAAACTCACCTTTCAGAAACTGGGACCAAATGTCCAGATTTCTGTTTGGACTTGGAGGAAAATGGATTATTCTGCCATCTTTGGTTTTAAAACAGCATTGTTTACTGTTATTATTCTTATTAAATCGGCGCCTTCAACTGCAACTCAAAGTAAAATTGCATGCGTTTTGGGCGAGGGATCTGAGAAACTGCCGAGTGGTATGGTAGTGGCAAAAAAAGTCAAAAAAGAAAAAAAAGTCAAAAAAATAAAAAAAATAAAAAAAAATCAAAAAAATTCAAAAAAAATCAAAAAAATTATAAAAAAACATGGCATCCGAATACTCGAGTATTCGCCTGTAAGCCTGGGAGTGTACTCGGGTACCTCATTACACTGTTGTGCACAGCCTTAACCTGTATTGACAAACCATGGAGAGGGCAATGAACTAAAATGAGTCCAACATTATGTGAGAAAATGGAAATGATCTTCACAGTAAAGTTATAAATTGGATATTGAATACATGTTCAAACATTTCCCCCCTTCAACACATAAACAGGTGTCTGGTACACAATGTAAACAACCCCCCCCCCCCCCCCCCCATGAAATTATTCTTCACCTACATGTAATAATATGGTAAAATATACAAAATTAGGCCTAAATCAAAGGTCTGAAGCACACAGACTTTGAACATTTAACTACAGAACCCTGGACTAAATAGTCATTTTGAAGCCTTGTCCTGTGTGAGGGAAATAATCATGTTCTCACATACATCATTGAATAGTAAATTGTAAATGAACAATTCTACTCTCCATGTGTAGGTGTTGTGTTCAATATTTAAATGTTTTTCTTGTTTTTGTTTGAAGAAGTCTGTTTTTATAATTGGCATTTTAATAGTAAATTGCATTTTAATAGTAAATTGCATAGTACATATATTACACATACAATGTACATGTACATGTACACTGTACATGTTGGATATATTTCTGGAAGTGTCCCTCCCCTCAAACAAAGTCATTGATTCCTTACAGTGTAAAACAATACCAATGCTCTTTGGGGATTTGCTGTTTGAAATTGAGATTTCCCTGTATCTTTTTTATTTTTTCCCCACTTTTTGCAATTCACAGACCAAAGTACTCCTGTTTATGAGTTTCCTGACTGGCCACAATCATGTGCATATTAGTGTACCTTTGTGTTTAAATATAGACGGCTAAATAAATCAGGAAATACACTCTCTTCATGTAAAGGTCCAAAAATAAACCACAAAAAGTTAGTTTTTTACAGAAATGATCAGACTTGTGCTGTGTTTGGTTTCAAGTTTCATAGTCTCTGACACTATCCAAGCAGTTGCTTGCTTTCATCACTAACCACTGTGTCCTGCACAATTATGACTCATCATATTCTGATTCTAATTTCTGAAAAATAACATTGAAAGAATGAAGTGTTTACATATTACACATAATGTACACCTCCGTGGCATTTTGCAATGTTGACTTTTTAGGACAAAAGATGAGGTGCTTTCCCTAATACCAATTCACCATGTACAGTAGGCGCAGAAATTATCAGATTGAAAATTAGTAATTTGTTTTAAAGTGACCAATATTGTAACTATTACTAACTGTACTTTGTTTCTTTTCTTATCACTTAATATTGATAAAAGATGAGTTTAAGTAGCTTACTTCCTTTTACGGTGCATACAAATACATGTACTATCATAATTGCCTATCATTTCGACTACATGTAGAAATAGAAAATTACAGAAAATTTTCAATTTTCAATTTTCTGTATAATATTATGATGAATAAAAAAATGTCAAAATGTTAATATTTTACTTTAAAAAAAAAAAGTATGCATACATTCTTTTAGCTTTAATGCTTTTTAAGGACAATGTTGTATGAAGTGGTCTTTACAAAATTCAGTTAACTACATGTGCAATGTATACTGTATATGTACAGTATGTAGAGTAGAAATCAAATAAAGCTCTTGGGAGACTATACAAGAGAAAGGTAAACAGGTTTCTAATGGGTTTAATTCGTGCATTCTCACATTTTTCCCGGTCTAAATCAAGGTCACTTTGCGAAGCAATGCACTGAGCCAAGATCTTTATTGGATTTCCAAGGCGGGCAAATTCAAGTCTGCGTCAGCGCATTAAAAATTGATTAGAGGTGTTTTGGGGTAACCCTGTCAATCTGGTGGCCTACCAATTTAATTTGCCATTTTCTGCCCTTCTTGCCATTGGAGTTGAATGGAAGATTAATTGAGAAATCAATAGCATGAAGCACTTTTGGAAGTGGTCTTCTATATGGACGTACCGTACTGTTGTTCAAGTTTGGTTCAAGGGAGGCTTCGATCGCTCTACAAAATGGTGCCCTGTTCTCAAGTTTCTCATTTGAAATCATCTTTTCTAAAGATAATAAGTGAACCCTAGGATATATTAAGAAATTAAGGGTACCATTAATTGGGCATGAGAACAAGAGTTAATTTGCACTTTCATTTTGATATGTATACTGCAGCAGATATGCAATCATATTATGTAGTATTGTAATATACAGTTAATCCTACATTGTTGTTGTTGTTGTTTTTTTTGTTTTTTTTTGGGGGGGTGCTCAAGAGTATACGGTAGATTGAAATTCTTGTGTTATGAATTATATTTGTAAAGGAAAGTAAACGAGATGTGTTGCATGTTCTTCAAGGGCCTCCTCATTATCTTTGTGGAGTGACTTGTAAGCCTACCCCTCTTTGCCTCCTCCTTAAAAGAAAATAAATGTGAGTATTTGTTTCTTTTTAGAGCAGGAATACTTGAAGGAGATTGAATGTTTCACTGATCTGTGGCGTAGAAGGGTAGCAAAGTTTGAACAAGAATATCGGTGTCTATTAAAATTCATGGAGATGGTGGGATGGTTTATTCAAAAGGAGGTCGGTAAGCTACTTACCGATTCTCAATGATCAACGTTATGGAAAGCCTTCTCATCTCCCATTACTCCTCCAATTTTCGTCGCAGGGATAAGGTTGCCATGGGTACGTTCCCACTTTTGCACTTCACCTTTTTGAAGGGACCGTTAACACTTAATTGGTGAAAAAACCCAATTTATTTCCGTTTATAATGGCATTTCTACATATGAAGACTCATGGTTGATTAAAAAGGTGATGATGAAGATGATGATGATGATGATGATGATGATGATTAAGATAGAACCTTGAATAAGATCAAGGCTGAGATTTCTTCATTGCGGTAGTTAAAGAGCGTGAGTAAAAGGAGGGTAGGCTAAAATGAAAGAGAAATGGCTGTTTTTAAGGGGCAATCTCATACCTGTTTGATTAAGAAACCACTTTGGTTCATTCATAGTTGACAGCGTGTGTTGTCTGACTATCTGATAATAAAGGGTTGTTGCAGAGAGGATATGTAATGATGTTTAGAAAAATGTGGTGATGATAAGTCATATTTTTGTATGATCAAGGGAAATTCTGTAGTTCCCAACTTCCCATTTGTATTGACAGTAGACAAAGGTAGCTTCCAGAGGTTGCCCAGAGGTTAACTTTAACAAAAACTTTGGTTTGAAATGGGGATAGCGTTGATTGACAGAAATGTTCTATTCAATTTTCAATTCATTTCAGAACATGGCAAAAGTCTACTGGTGCATGATTGGTACAGTGGATGCCAATAGTAGAATATATTTTCACAAAGACATGTATGTAAATGTTTCATAAAAATGAAACAAGTCCGTTTATAACAATAAAAAAAAGGCAATTCAGAAGTCACAAAAAAGGGCACTTTGACGAAATTTGAGAAAATGCTGAAAGTGAGGAAAATTTAGATGCTGAATTTTGTTTTAAAAAGCCTTTCAATGACTACAATGAACTACTGTATATTTGTGTACAATACATGTACACATTTTTGGTGTTTTAGTCAAGTGGTTTAAACACATCACTGGATATGCAATAGAGGTGGATTTGAACCTGGCAAAGCACCAAACTCCTTAGGCTGGACATTAAGCTACATTTGCCACTCTTCACCCAGGTGCCGTTAGTGGGTGCCTGATACAATTAATTAAGTCAATTTTGCAGGGGCCAAACCCAAAGTAATCATCCAAAAGGCGCTTTGGAAGTGAGGGAACACATTTACGTATATCACTTGTTGTGCTTTGCAACGTGAAAGGTACTTTTTATTAGTTGGTAGGGAAAAATTGTGAAATGGTGTTATACATGTACATGTACACTGTACATTATTAATTGTTCTCTGCAATATTGTATCATTGGTTGCCAGGCAGATGGGCTAGTGGGTTTGCAGCAGCCTGGCAAACATTTGACACCCTCTTAATTTCTTCCAATCTTGATTGTAGAAAACCCAAGGTAGAGTATATCAGTCAAATATCATTCAAAGTCTGTCATTCTAGACTAGGATTGGGGTCTGATAAGGGAGATTACTCTAGGCCTGTTTTCACTATCTCGAGATCGCCAAATATCCAGCTATTTGAACTATCCCGATCGCAAACTATCCAGCTAATTTGCGTCTTCATCAAACCGAAGTAGCAATTAGTGGGATATTTGGTCGGGATTGTCATCCCAAGATATATTGGGATAGTTTGCAAAATATCCCACTATTTAGCAAAATATCCAGCTACTTGTCCGATGCGGCTTCACCAGACCGAAGACTCGCACTATACGCTAACGCTGAGCAAAATATCTCGAGCTAATTTCTCAAGGTTGAGTTTCAAGTTTCAAGGTCGAACCTCGAGATAGTGAAGACGTGATTTGTAACTTTGGGATTATTTCCCAAATCAGAAATAGCGGGCTATTTGGCAATCTCCAGATGATGAAGACGCGCCTACTGTCTCCTAAGTGCTGCACATGCATCTTCATCAAGTCCAGGCCAATTATTCCAGAGTGTTTGCGTAGAATAGATTGTTCCATTTCTTCAGTTACTCTAATGGACTATTGTTAGCTGTGAATCAAGACCCTTTTCTTTCTCCAGATTTCTTTATGGAAATTTTTTGAATAATATTTTTCAACTGCTCACAACATGAAGTCATTGTTTAAAAGACATTCTACAAAAAAAAGAAGGAAATGTAATAATACAGATTTTATCTTTGTTGTGGATGGCTTTCCTAAATGTTAAATTCTTGATAAACAAATATTTCTTTCATGAAAATTATATATTTATTGCACATACATGTAGGCATGAGTGACAAACTGACAATATCAAACAGTTACATGCACAATACATACATGTACATGCATGTTGTGATAGACCACATTTGTACATGTACATCAAATCAAGTATGGGCAGATAATGCATTAGGCATCTGTCAAAGAAATGAACTTGGAAGGTGATTATGCAAAACGATATGCAATGTACTGTAGAACAGTAAAATAGTTTTTTATCTGCATATACATGTACATGTAAGCACCATTGGTCGTACAAAAACGATGCTTAATTTCCAGTGCTCTTCGAGTCCTACAAAAACGATGCTTAATTTCCAGTGCTCTTCGAGTCCTATTACTTACACAGAGAGATCGACCTCAAATCAAGACTATCTTTTTTTGCACAGAAGTAGTTGGAGCATGTGCGGGCATGAGACCGAGTCAAGTGTAATCTGACCATGCTTATTTTGCTTGTCCCATTAGTACAAATTGGTAGGTGTGAGGCGAATTGAGGCATTACGCAGGCTTTACAGGAACTAGAACGAGCGTTAGTTCGTATGTAGGCTTAGCCAAACACAAAATATTCAGTCGGTTGAGGATACGAGAGAGCTGCACTTGAAAGTGAGAAGATGTGCTGTGTCATTATGTGTCATTTTAATGCCTTTATCCTTGACGACTGGTGCTGGTGCCATTATGTTTCTGGGGTTAATTGTCCATCTATTTCTACTTGGCATTCATGTCCATTTCATCCTCAAACGAGACACATATAAAAATAACCATTTAAGTGCAGTACTTAATTAATGATGCACATTATGTAGGCCTACATACAGACATGTATCATTAATTTGTTGAGTGCACTCTTGTTAATTGCATGTAGGGAAATACATGCCATAGAGATGTGATATATCATTCAGAATCTGCATGCTCCCCAAATATTTTCCTTTTTATGAATATCGGTTTAGGTAATACAAAGTTTTGGTATGGGGTCATTAATTTGGTTCAAATGAACATATTGGAAGCATACCGTATATAACGGTGTATAAACCGCACTTTTTTGCCGCCGAAAAAATTTCAAGGTCGGGGATACGGTTTATACACGGTACAAAGTTTTAAAGTTTCAATTCATGCCCCTCCACCTGGCGCTATGCCTGGCAATGTCTCCCAGCTCGGTAATCGGTGTGTTGACTCACCACTCGGAAACTAGAACAACACTCAAATTTGTCTGTCATCTTGGTTTGAAAGTAATCTTTCTGATAGATCTCAATATGTAGTTTATAATAATAATTCCTCCAATTTTTCTTCTATTACATGGTGTACCACAAGGTTCTATCCTAGGTCCCTACTGTTTTTTAATTTACAGTACCGTAATGATCTTACACGAAAAAGAGGGGTGCGGTTAATACACGAGGGCGGTTTATACAACGTTATTTACGGTATGCAATTTTACAATATCCAATGATTGTTGTCGCGGTTGAAATCAAGTCTAAAGTGATGAAATTGTACATAAATAACTCTTTATGTTGTAAAGCGCACTCTCAAAACTGATATTACTTTAGCTTTAAAAAAAATGTTTCTTGACTACAAATCGAACCAATTTGCTTATCCCGTTTGAAATTATATCAGAACTGCATATATTCTGAGATTTTCATGGTCGCAGCTACATTTGTACCATGGGATGGCCTTAGGCGCTATTTGAAATATCTGAAATTTACCGGGAGCACCAGTAAATTGGTGATTATTCAATTTCTCGAAAGCAGAAGTGTTTTACGGGCCAAATTTTCTAGTGCTTATAATACATCCACAGGGGCATCCAAATATATCAAAATTTTAAAGACTTACTATCTTTCCAATTTTCAATATTTCCCAAAACTTTGCGTTACCTTTAAAGGATTCAGGATATTTTTTTTTTCTCAAATAATTTGATTTTTTTTTTTAAAGACCCTTCAGTGAAGCAACCTAAGTTTAGGAAATTTGAAATAAAAAAAACTACTAAATAATGTGGTGTCCCCCTTTTTTATCTGAGGTGCCATAGATGTTGAAGTGATTGTAGAGCTAGCTGTGTTGATGATGTTGTTTGCCCTGGAGCCTGCAGCAGCTAGAGCATCCTTCCTTCCTTCTAAGGAGCTGAGTAAGAGACATGGTCCTTTCAGGCTTTATAAATTGGCCTGCACCTAACCGTGGCTCATTTCACGCCATCGACAGCTCCCAAACATCACTAAGATCACGTTTGCCCACCCACACACACCTGTATACAACCCTGAATGGCGCAGCTATTGATTTGCCCCATGCGCTTGTAATTTGATTTTAGACTAGGGGTTCGCTCCATCTACAAGTTCAGGGTGTACAAGCCAAAGCACTTTAATGCTTACGTCACAGCCACCCCTCACCCCCCCCCCCCCCAACAACCACCATCATCACCACCATTTTAACTCAAGTCCATTTCTACAGTATAGGTTCAGTTCTCGTACCTTTTTAAATGTCTATTTTTGTCTTCTTTATTTCAAAGTCTTGTCAAAGTAAAACTTGTTTGGTCTTTAGAAATAACAGTCAACGAGCAGATACATGTACATTAAATTTGGGATGGCATACCAGAATCAACGATGTGAGGAATAATAATTCATATTCAGTCAGATTGATTTTTACATTGTGATAATTCAGTAACATATTCTGTAGGCAAAACCATCCTGTATAGGACTTACATGTATTTGGACAATATCCATGATCATATGACACTCAGATGATTTTGAGGGCAAATATTAGTTTTTTGACATATGAAAACACTTTATTTTGGGCTGATTCTTCTTATTCAGGAAACAAGGAAATGGGATTCCAAGCCACTAAATTTTGATTTAAGATATATTCTCATTTTTTCAAATATTGCCATATGGCATCATCACTTCCTTGTTTCCTTTTGTCTGCCATTAATTTTCCCTTTTAGTTTTGATTCAAGTAGAAATTCTATTGAAGTGACCATTTATCAAGGCAAGTGGAGCAATAGAAACTGTTGCTATGTCTTCCGAGCTGAGTATTAGCTGTTCTCCAAGTCTTATATTATAAAAAAAAACTTTATCAGTGTATTGAAACTGCTCCTTAAAATGCTGGAGGCTGTGTATAACCCGGACAAATCTAGTTTTATCAGAAAGGCTAAAGCATGCCTCAAGTAAAGAATGAACCCCCAAAAGATTTTGAAAGAACATGGAAGTACTGTATATAGGATTGACTGAAGAAATTTCAATGATAGGGTATGAAATGGTCACTTGAATAGTTAGCATAATATAGAAATTGGAAGGTATTTTTTAGCCTTAATGTTAAAGGGAAAGTCCAATCTTAGTTGGCCTAGTTGGGGGGAGGGGGGGATCTTGCAGCTGGTTTGATGTCATTATGACTTCCTGCTGATCTAGCTATACTTTTGACCGCACAATTGATACCATTCATTAAACATACCATGTGTGCCCTCAGTCATGAAATTTGTATTCTTGAATTTTATCCCTATTCCTGTCATGCAATTTCTTTCAAAACTCCATAGTCGGGCTCAAAGATATTTGGCAGTTTTAATTATGGAGGTTTATTGATGAGGAAAATAATATCTACATGTACATGTATAGAGGTTCTGTACACTGTACACATTGGACTGCAATGTATGACAATAATTGTGGGAAAGCCCCCATTTGCGCTTGATCTGTGAAGTCTGACTTTTTTCTTCTCAAGCTGTACATACTCCACAGGGCATGTAAGAAAAGAATTTGACATTTTTTGGTGATGTACATACATGTATTTATTTAAATACATGGAGTTTAAAGCTCCTTGGTGAATGCTACATACTATTCTAAATGCAAAGAAAAGTAGGCTTCTGAGATTTCTATCTTCTATCCAAAATGTATAATAATGAATCTTTAACTCAAGACTAGACCCTTCATGATGTGGTCGCTTCTTGTGATTGTTTCGCTTTCCTTTTCATTCTAATTTATAATAACCAACGAGCTAAGTTTATTCCAGTGATGACATAGTCACATTAGTCAATGTTGTAGGTTTCCGTCAGCCCAAGCAACTTTATATATTACCAGTACACTTTACACTGTCGTTGTTTGCTGTTTGTTGTTCGGTAGTCTCCTGGGATCCCATGAACATTGTTTTTGTATAAACTAAAGACCAGCTGTAAATGGTGCACTTCCTGCCTGAAATCTTGTCCATTGACGGGAAATAAGCTGAGAGGAGCCCAGTGTTGTGGCTTGAAACGATCTGTGAATTGTGCGAAATTCAGTGAAATTCAGTGAAAGTTGTTATTGTATTCAGATATCTTTGTAGACGCAGCCAGGATGAAATCTGGTAGCCATCAAGAAAAAAGGTAGAACAAGTGAAAGCAATGACATTAGGCTGTTGAAAAATTGCTGTGAACTGATTTGCTTTTCACTTATCTTCACATTATATGCTTAGAAAAATTATGTTGTAAGATGTTGTTTTTATTTCAGTTTCTCTCAAGATCTTTCCAGCATCCTATTTTAAAATGAACTTTCAAAGAAGCATTATGTTATCAAGTATTTCTTCTTTTCTCTTGTCATCTGCAGGAACTCTGGGGCTGATGCTCAGATGAGAATGCCCTCAGCCAAGCTTCCAGCTTCCAACAGTCGTGATGTTCGAGAAATATCAGGGAGAAAGGAAGCCACAGGGTTGATGGGAAGGATGAGGCGGACATTGAAACGAGGGGGCAGCAAGTCCCCGAAAGAAGATCCCGTAGGACAGGGGTTACCAGGAGGATATCAGAAGAACCTGGTGAATGGTGTTGTGGTGAACCCATCTGTTGGGCAGGGTTTCATTGGAGACCTTCAACCATCAAGACTGGATAATGATCCAGAAAGGACCTCACTGAATGGAAGAACAAGCCATTGCATTTATCACAATGGATGTGATATTAGAAACGGGAATGGCCTGGAGAGACGCGATGCTGATATGGATCACTGCGTTGTTAAACATGGAAGAGGAAATGAACATTTGAATGGAAGGGTTTCGCAAAATGGTGGCAGTAGTCCAATGCAGAACATGGATTCTACCGTCAACCAGAGTTCTTACAACGGTGTTTCTGTCTTTGACAAGCAAGGGGCGCGTCCGAAGACAGGACTGTACCGCAAGAAGAGCAGTATGGTTGGCAAAAACTTTGAGCTGGGAAGTGTTGTGTTGAATGTTCAGGCTAATCGCTGTGGAGAGGAAGGGAAAGGGAACAATGTAGATGTCAAGCTTAGTGTTGGAGGTCTGATGGGAGATGAAAGCGAGTCAGAATCCACTGTGCCTTTACAACGGAAGGCATCTGTCAGGAATGATATCTCAGTAAACATTGTCCCGGGTGGAGGACTGCAGTCTAACTCTGATGTGACGGTCAACTGCTCCGTAAATGTACACTGTCATTTTACAGAGATGGAGGAAGACTGTGAGGAAGTGGAGCAAAATGAAGCAGAAAGTGACGCTGACTCAAGGACAAAGCAGCAGAATAAAATCCTGTCAAGTGCTGAGTTAGAACCTCTGGTGATCCAGATGGGACACCAGCCTGACATGGAACCTCTAAACAACCCTCGTACACCTCACATAGCTGAAGTCATGATGAAAGATAGCCTGGCAAGTTTAGATAGTGAATCGTCTGATCGACATCACAGAAGTTCATCAGATTCGCTACATAGGGAATCAAAGACACAACGTAAAAGCAACTCAGAACAGAATGGAAATGGGGACACAGACAGAGTTGTGAAAGAGAAGTTGAAAAAGGATAAATTTGAGCATGTTGTCCCTTTGCCAAAGGATAGTCAAATAGTAGATGTATTTACAACCCAGAAAGGTTCAGCATGCGATGAGAGTGATATAAGGTTTCAGTATAACCTTCCAAGATCAGTGTCCGAAGGAGCAGCTATATTAGCCAGCTACAGAAACGATGAGTCCTTCAAAGAAAATAGTATGTATGGACCAGCAATAGATCGAAGAACAAAACCCAAATCTGGTTTTGGAGACTATGCTCAGCCCGAAGGAAGTCCAGGTGATGATGATGAATCACCTCCACCTATCCCACCTCGTATGTCCATGGTTTTAGACCAGGATCCCAAGAAGGCAGAGTGGGAGACGGAACCAACTCACATGTGTTTACCTGCACTCATGAACGGTCTGTACAGCGACAACACAGGAACCAGTGCCTCGATGCGGAGCAAGTCGCTTCCGCGCCACTCCTCCCTCAATGACGTCTCCATTGACCCAAGCATCCCACGCCGTTCAAAGACGGCCCACCTTAAGAACAGAGTGTCCCAGCTCTTTAAGACTCCACGCCGCAAGTCCTGCGCATTCCCAGACAGACCCTTGCCAGATGTACCTGGCAGCAAATCAGGAGTCCAGTCACGGGAGAATCGAAGGAGTCAAGTCCAAAGACCTCAGTCACTCTATTGCCCTACAGATGGCAGGAACCAAATAGTACCTCCACCGCCTGCTAGACCTAGTCCCCAAAGACCATCTGCAGGTCCAAGACCGCCAAGACCGGGTCAGGGTAAGTGTTTGATAAACAAGAGAGTTCATGTTGAACACTTGCATTTGAATAACTTTTTGATTCAATCACTTCTGTGCGACATAGTACAACAGTATACAAATATTGACTGCTCATGAGGATGATGGTGGGAACTATCACTCCCAAGGAGGTGTTCACACCGGTCCTTCTATCACCCCCGAGGCAAAGCCGAGGGGGTGATAGAAGGGCCGGTGTGAACACCACCGAGGGAGTGGTAGTTCCACCATCACCCGATTACAGAGCAGTCCATATTTGTTTTATATACCTCATCCTTTTTATTGATTCATGATTAGGTCTAGCTGTAGGTCTAGATCTAGCACTAAAAAACAGGAAACTAGATCAAGAGGAATTACTCACCAGAATAAGAAAAATCTAACATCAAGTCCAAGGCAAGAGTATTGAATTCCTACGCGCGATTGCGGTAGCCTAGCAACTCAAAAAAATTGTGTGCGCAACTAAGTCGCGGGAGGGGTTAGGGGTCCTATCCCGGGGTTTGATAGTAGCTATCAAACCCTCTGACGTAATGATACTTGAAAGATCGAAATGCTCCTTGACATGTGATATAGTTTTGACCAATCAGTGAATGACAATCTATGTATGAGGTATATAATTAGTTATATTTATCCCTGTACATCATTGACCTGTGAAAGTACAACAAACAATTGGCTCTCTACAGACATGTTATTAATGAAATATAATGAGATTAGTTGCAACTAACTGCGACTCCCTTTGTAGGTTTTCTTTCATTAGTATGTCA
The DNA here is from genome assembly GCA_035222895.1 of Strongylocentrotus droebachiensis. Taxonomy (NCBI): domain Eukaryota; kingdom Metazoa; phylum Echinodermata; class Echinoidea; order Camarodonta; family Strongylocentrotidae; genus Strongylocentrotus; species Strongylocentrotus droebachiensis. Next base: position 158,513 of record JAVYIG010003175.1, read on the forward strand.
AAGACTACAATACATGATCCTGTTTTAATGGTATGTATAATAGCAAGAAGTGGAAAAAATGCTACATCCTAGCACATTAGCAAGTTATGTTTTACATCATTATTGAGAAGTGAACAATTGTATTTTGTTCATTCTTAAACACCACTTTATTGTACATGTAAGTGGCCCAGATGAAAACTTACAATTGATCTGTAGATGTAGGCCATTGGTTAGCCATTAAAATATTTGCTAGAGTTTTGAGGTGAACAATATATTGTTTTTTCTCAAATGGATATAAAGAATAAGAGTGGTTCTCCTGGATATAATAATAATAATAATAATAATATTCCGCTTTTATATAGCGCTTTAATGTCTCTAAGCCCTTTACAGAGTCTTGGAACTCGCTTGGCTTTCAACCAACAACACGACTGTTCCTCTTCCATTGCCTGGAAATATGGTTTTTACATGGAGTCATCAACGTGAATCATAGAAATCAAAATACACAATTATTCTTGGAACAAAAAAAAATTGAGCCAGTAACTTTTCCTCGGTCATGTTGATGTAACAGAATGTTGCAGTGTAATGTCTATAACTTGATGCATCCTGTCGAAAATAGAATTTTCTCTCGTAGAATGCCCAAGGTTTTGGTTAAGGCATTTGCTTCATTTGAGATTAGTTCCTTATTCTGATCAGAACAGTACATGTACATCACTATAAAACTCTTGTTCCACGGTTTAACAAAAACTCAATCAAGACTTTTGTGTTCCCTCATTGGAATCCTAAGGATCGAGCACAAGACGTTGTAGCATTTATGTTTGTTTTGTTTGGTATGTTACAGAGAACATGGTTGTGATTGAGAGAAGAGAGGGTGTCCCAACCAAAGATGAAGTTGCTAAATGCCAGGGAATGTTTGCATCAAGTTTACGAAGGATCAGTGAGGTAAGAACGGTCTTATTTTAATTGTCATTTCATTTGTGCACTAATTTGATGTGTACTGGTTTTGCCATCAGCGAATGATATTGCTTCCTTTAATTAAAGAATATATTTGCCATGCTTTGACACTGCTGATTTGGCTTCCATTTGAATGACTAAACCTGTTGAGATATCACTGGTTAGACCCTATTCACACCAAGGAGACCAAAACCAGACCAAACAAAATAGTTAAATATCTAGACTGGCTGAGAATCGGTCCGTTTGGTGGTATGTGTGACTGAGGTATTACAGGGAATTACCTACCCTGCTTGTTTGCAATTTTCATAAATTAATGTGTTTCAGCCGTGTTATCTTTCTTCACTCTTGATTGCAGTAGATAAGTACTAGAGATTTACAAAGAAATGGGCTACTTGGGCTAATAGGCTACCCCCTAAATTATTTTCTTGTCTCTTTTATTAGGCTATGGTTATTTTATATATTTATTTATTAGCCCATGGGATGGATTGCCCTTGTCCGATATAAGCTGTTTTTCAAAGGAGTCCAAGCCAAGATAAAACATACAATCAGAATAATCAATACATGTATAGACAATGAACACACACAAAATATTATTTACACAATATAAAAATAGACTAAAAGTATACTACATGTATCTACAACAACAATAATATCAATGGGGGAAAATATCTACAAAAAGGAAGAACGAGTCCTTACAGTATATAAATTACACCTCTGTTACGCTGACAAAATGAAATGAACACATTACGACATGAACCAATTTAGTACATTTATGAGAATATGAGAATACAATATTTAGATTGATTAATGCATGCAGTATCACAGCTGGATTTAACTCTAATAAATTCTATTTTCCATATTGTACATTGCATTGTTTTTGTTGAACTCTGTTCATACCTGCATATTTCTATTAATCATAAACAAGTTAACCATGGGTAAGCACTTTAGTTGATGGTATAAGCTGCAATTAAAGAACATCAATAGAGGGATGCATCAATAATACACAGACCTGCTCTTTAACCTTATTATTGTGCGCAAAAAAATTCCAATTAGGCGGTGAGAACAGACGATTGTTGCGATTTGCCTCTTGGCATCAAGTCGAGGCTTTTAATGAGTATAATTACATCATGGGATAGGGATGGAGCAGTGGGGGAAACATGCTTAACCCTGCTTATTTGCTGAAGTGTTTACCCACTTATATTTACATCATATGGGACTATCACCATTGGGATTGCTTAGTTATTGGGAAGGTCTTGTGAGAGGAGTATAATATGGGCCCTTTTCATTATACTGCCATGGAGCAGAGTGCTTATGCGTCCTAACTCTATGGTACCACCAAGTCTTTGTGGTTGGTGATTCCTTGAACAGTGGGGAAGATTTAATCACTTTGTTTCAGGAAAATATTGCTCAGTAAAATATGTTTCAAGTCTTCATTCATTCTTGAACAAGAAATAGGGTCATTGGCTTCAATGTCTTATATGAAAATGTGAAATGTGTTGTGGAAACTTATAAATTCCAGTTACTATAATTTTCTATAATCTGCCAATTTTTTGCTAATTTTTCCCATGATTAGCTGCCTATGACAGGTCTAGGTTTAACTGGATACACATCTATGTTCCAAGTATTCTAAATGTGTTCATTTGTTAATTTCATCTAGTGGGTCCTACAATGTACATTATACACAATGTGGTATTTTTTGTACATACTGGTAGACCTTAGCCTGGCATTTTCATTGCCCTTTATACCGAGCCTACATACATGTAGATGATATACAGTGATTATAGTAATTACAAAGTATCCATGCCCTATGCCTGCTCTTTGGGCAGCTCTCAACTATTGTTACTTTTCCTGTGCACTTTGTACCCCTGTTGTAAAAGTGTATGGTATGTCCTGTACATGAAAGCATAAACTACTCTCCCAGGATGCTTCAGACACTATTGTTCACTCGCTACCTAATGCATTTATTCTTGAACTTGATGAAAGGAAATACTGCACCCATCAAAATTATGCAAACATGGTACTAGTCTGGTTGTCATACACACTATCGACTGACATGACAACTTGAGGCTTTTTCTTTTCATTTTTGTAATATTTCTCCCCCTTTCACACGCTCTTATCTTGTGTCATCTTATTCTTTACCATACATTCTTAAGTAGTTGGGCACATTCATTATTTAAAGTCGGGTGGGGTTGGGATGGGTGTGGGTGTAGCAGTCATGCATTCATGCACTACAGTTCTTTGTTATTATTAGCTCTTTTACTAATACAGAGTGGATTTTCCTTTTCAAAATTGCCTAAGGGAAGGATTTGCCTGTCCAAAAGTGACTTTGATTTTTCCCTTTTCTTTAGACATTATCCTTCTAATCTTCATAAAACCTCTTCCTGTCGTGTTGTCTTCCATTCTAATGTTTCCCTTCAGAATTTAAAGATACATGTAATTTCACTACAAAGTTCCTTGAGGGACCAAGTGGTGGATACTGGCATTGTATTACATGAGCTTATCAAATTTTAATAGTATCCTGTCATTATTGATTGGTGGCAACCTTTTCTCGCCTCCCCTACATCTTTCGTCCTCTGTTTTTTCTTGTGACTACATGCATTTCTTCATTTATCCTGCATTTTATCAGCTCTGGACACACCATCAGATTTCTTCCGAAATATGCTTTGATTATTATGATTTGTTTAAATATATGAGATATAATAAATTAGGAAAAAAATACACAGAGAAGTAGCTAATGCTAATATTTGTATACAGGGTGTATGAAGTGATGAAATGAATTGTGTTTATAGTGTTATCAAATTTTGTATACATTGTAGTTGCAGCCAACATGCGTGTACATGTACCAACAGGCTTCTTTTGACTTTGTTGACAAGAGTAAAAATCTAACTGGAGATATTTATTTATGATATACAGTTCAAAGTCCCTATTGGCTCGTGGCCGTAAAATGCCGTACATATCACATTATTTGGAATGATATGCATACATTGTATATTCAACAAAAATTGTGTCTTTAAATTTTGATAGAAAAAAAGATTAGATTCTTATCTAAATTACTTCCACGTTGTAAAAAAAAATTCTGAAGTTAAGTGATAGTTCTGTAAAGTACTTGCATGTGCATTTATATTCTTGATGTGTAGTCCTAATGCCCTATACAGAGTTTAACATGTTTGCCTAGGTGTTTGAATAATGGCCAGTAAGTAAGGTACTAAACTGCGTGCCAAATCATAAAAATACTCAAAATGCTATTGTACAACTGGCAACTTGTACTACTTTTGCCTCAATTAATACACCTATAAATGTTTTTAGATATCATATCCCCTGTTAAGTTCAGATATAGTTCAAGACAAAAGAAGCACATTAAGTTTTTCTTTTACATGTACATTACTACATGTAAGCGTATCATCCAAGGGGTGAACTGCGACATGCACCTCAATCGAAAATACTCAAAATACAATTGTAACCAACCACTTGTGCAACATGCGCCGTTATTTTTTCAGAGAATGTGTGTCCCATGTGTAGCTTGCACATTGTCTTATTTGAGAGCCAGAAGGGCATTAACGTTATGTAAATCATAAGAGTCAGTGCCTTTCTGTTTCTCAGCTGTTGCTACAGTGTATACCAGTAGTTCACGACCAAGGAACGGCTTGACGTTGTCCTTGAGTTCACCCATCGCAGCTAAGTGATGAAAGAACTTGGTTGAGATGGATGGGGGAAGGACCTGTATGTAGAGATGAAGAGCTACTCAAACAGTGAGAGTTGAAGATGTTGTTTGGTCATACTTCACTCTGACTGTGTTTACCTACATCTCAGCAAATTATGCTAATTGGCTTACATTCCCACCTCTACACACTCTAGATACATGTAAGCGTTTGTTGTCGTCTTGGTGGTGAACTTTGAGAAATAGAGGAGGTTGAGAAGAGGGTGATTAGGATGCATGGGCCAACACTTGTCTGGGTGACATTTGCTCTGGGCTTTGGTTTGTTAAAGGTAATACAAAGTTTTGGGAAATTTTGAAAATTGGGTGGATAGTGATTCTTTATAATTTTGATATATTTGGATGACCTTGAGAGGGAGCTATACAACATCAATAGTTTATTATTTACAATTTCATAACTTTAGACCCGATTTCAATCCCGACAACGATCACTGATGGTGGTAGGATCGCATATGCTTCCAATATGTTCATTTGAACCGAATTCATGACCCCATACCGAAACCTTGTATTACCTTTAATGGTCAGCCGGTGAGGGTTATAGTTGCAGTTAGGTTTAAGGTTGGGGTTATGATTAGGGTTGAGCATAGTTTTTAGTTCATGGTTGAAGTTTGCAGAGGAATTCACCATGGTGCAGTTGTCACCGTAGCCTAGGTACATGGTTCAGCTGGAAAGTGTGAAAAGAGCTTCAGAACACACAATAACATACACAGACAGGGGGGGGGGGGGGGGGGTATTAGCCCAGGGAGAAAAACAACAACCTACAATTAAAACAATATATATATATCAGAAAGAAAATATCACCTTTTTTCAAGATAAACTAAATAAACACCAACTGATTGTGACCAGGAACAGATAAATCATTAACACAGAGTTAACACCAATTTGGCTCTAAATAGATGAAATATATTTTCTACACTGGTGACTACGGTACATGTATACAGCTCAGATGACCAATCAAAAAATAAAAATTTGCAAGCTCACTTCCAATGATGTCATTCGTGTATTAATCATGACTTCCTATGAATTGTTAATATTTTCCTCACTGTTAAAGGTAAAGACCAGTATTGGAAACGCCCCAATTTCAAAAAATGAAATAGAACCTCTTATTACCAATCATGTGAAAGAATATGTTTTGAATAATACATGATGATACAAATTTTGCTGGGAAACCGCCTACTAATTGATATATTTGGTAAATTAGTTTATCTATTGGTGTGTGAGAGATAAACGCACGTGTCGCGCACATGTGCGTAGTCCCACATACATCTTTCCGTGTGCAGTGCTTGTAACTTTACGAAGACTGGGCCAAATTCCTTATCATTTTGATGATTCCAGAACCTTGCAGTACACACCAATACTTATATGCTAGATGATCAACCTTTTCTGATCGATTCCACAACGTTTCTTTCACAATGCAATCGCATGACCATAACTGGTCTTTATCTTTAAAGAATAGAAGCCGTTAGAGACACCATACCATCAGAATGGTACAGTATTTTTATAGTCTCTGGTTACCACAGCAATCATCATTTTCTCAAGTGGGGATTTCCGCTTTGTTCTTATCAGGCACTTTTCCTGAGAATGTTCAGATTTTGTTCTCATTCGTTTTGATTAGTGTGAAAACTGAAATAAAAGACAGGAAAAACATGTATGAGGAAATGCAATACTGCAAAGCCGGAAATATCTACATGTATGCGTGAAACTTTATTGGAATTGCTTGAGTAGTCCAGATTTGTGAAACTTAAATGCTGTAAATGTAAAGTTTTGTATTTAATGCCAGTATAATACTCTGTATATCTGTAAAAATAAGTTGACTCATACTGGTGCATGTGCGGTATATTTCTTTTTTTCATGGTTGGCTGTTTTAAAGTTTTAGGTCGCGAAAATTTCTGGTTTTACAGTAGATTAGTCTTTACATACTATCTTTCATGTATAGTTCCTTTAATCAGTCAGCTGTTCTACCTAAGCTCTTTCTTCAGGACTAGCTCTTCCAAAGGAAAACTTGCCCCGATTACCTTGTATCGCACAAAATTAGAAAATCAACTTTGAAATTCAACTAGTGAAGTACAGAGTAGGCCTGAGTCATGTCGGGATTTTCATAAACCGGGTCCCGACGGCCTTGCACCGATCGGGACCCGGTGTCCCGAAATCAGCTCGCAGGATTTGTCACTTGCCTCTATAAAAAACGCATATCATCAGTATGTCCCTTAAAAGTGACCTTTTTATCAATCAAATAAATCAACACATGCATACCTCGCCTCAGATCGGTATATTTTTCCACTTGACATTTTTTTCATCCATGATTGGCGATTTTTAGTGCCATTATCGTGCCTCTAAAAGTAAAAAAACTGGGGCAAAAATGGAAAGACAACATTCGAGCAGCCATTTTGATTCATGCAGGTTGAATAAATCGGGTCAAAAAATATGAATGTTAGAATAATAAAACGGCTTTCTAAAAAATTCTTCTTGACAATATACCGATCAAATAATTTTTTAAAGACAAAATAAATATTTATCTCTTATTTTAAACATCGCATGCTTTTTTTTTAAAAGCTGAAAATTACTTGGTAATCACAAGAAGTTTCGATACGGATAACTGTTGCAAGGGAAGTTCAGACTAGTCTCGGAAAAATGCGCACTGCACCTCGTTAGCTGTATAATGCGTGCCCAAACGAAACCAAGCAATGACGTGATCGTAACGAGAAAAAAATCATTACAAACTACGAGAGCACAATTGGAAAGACAACTACTCAAAATTATCGTAAGCAGATACATAACTTGGAGGAAGAATACAATAGTTGTCCAAGAAAAGCCACAGAAATAGTGATATTTAAGGAGTTACTATAGGTACAATCATTATCTGAATGGGCCTCCTGCAAATACTCGAACTACACGTGTTTAAATTGAACACGAGGCTAGAAACCAAATACCGCCCTCTACGGTAAAAAGCAGTATAACAAAGGATTCGAGTATTTGCAGCAGGCCCCTTGCGATAAAAATGTACCCAGTTTCTCCTCGATTATCACTATTTCTGTGGCTTTTCCTGGACAACTATTGTATTCTTCCTCCAAGTTATGTATCTGCTTACGATAATTTTGAGTAGTTGTCTTTCCAATTGTGCTCTCGTAGTTTGTAATGATTTTTTTCTCGTTACGATCACGTCATTGTTTGGTTTCGTTTGGGCACGCATTACAGTTAACGAGGTGCACTGCGCATTTTTCCGAGACTAGTCTGAACTTGCCTTGCAACAACTATCCGTATCGAAACTTCTTGTGATTACCAAGTAATTTTCAGTTTTTAAAAGAAGCATGCGGTGTTTAAAATCAAAGAAAAAATATCTATTTTGTCTTTTAAAAATTGTTCGATGGGTATGTTGTAAAGAAGTATTTTTAGAAAGCCGTTTTATTATTCAAACATTAATGTTTCTTTCAACCTGATTTATTAATCCTGCCGAGAGACCCGGCCAGTACAGTAGCTAGCTAGCAGCTGGCAACAACAACCCCATGGGGCGAACTGCTTTGCAACCCATATTTATATCAGCAGTTCGGATTGATTCAGGATGAGCTAGAATATGATTGGTAACAATTAAATACTTAAGTTTTAAGGTGGATTGATTATAGTGGTGTGCAAAACTGCAATTTCTTACATATTTCATTATTTTTTTCGGAGCGTCGGTTCTCAAAAAACGAAACCGGGACCCGACGGCAACGGTCGGGTCCCGGTGTGATCGACCGTACCGACTCAGGCCTAGTACAGAGTAAATAGAAATACCTTTAATTATAAAATGTTGGAAATGGTGGAGTGTACAAATGTGCTATTTTCATGCTATGTTCATGCTTCAACTAAATTTCCTCTAGAATACCAGGAAGATTATTCAAGTATAGGCATATACGACTAGTTTTTTTGTTAGCACCTGGTAGCTGTAGTACTTTCTGCTACATGTATACCAGGTATATATATTTGTTTTTGAGAAGAAATTTGTACTTCATTCCATGGTCTTCCTCTCATTATGAAGCCCCTTTTCAGTTTCTAATCTTTACATCTCAATGATACTGCTTTACATCTCAATGATACTGCTTTACAGATATTGACGTAGTTTGTTGCTGAACCTGTTAAAATTCTGTATAAAGGTGTCAGAGAGGACAGAAACTGAAAAATATATTGACAGAAAGAAAAGAAAACATTAATATTCAACAAGATGCCACTACACGTACATTGAAGATATATACCAGATGTTTTGAAAGGCCTTCATTGGATGCATACAATGCACTTCAAATGGAAAACAGTACCAGGTATTTGTCAAGTACAATGTACACAGTATCTGTAAGGACACTGGATCGACGATGTAACCAGGAAATGGAAGGGGGAATTCCCTCTTGGCATGGTTCCACTAGTTCTTATCTCAGTTCTAGAACTACTCATACCTCACCAGGATGTTGTAATAAGTACTCCATTGATTGGTGTAGCTTCCTTTGTTCTGTGTTTAGGAGTACTACAAAAGAAATTAAGGAAACTTGCTTGTTCCTGCTCATTAAGGCTTCTGGTTTTACCCATCATACCTTCACCAGTGTGGGAAAAATGGAGTCTGTAATTAATGTTCTAACATAGGTTAGGTCACAAGAATACTGTTGATATAATCCTTGTGTCACCTTCTTGTAAAGATCAATTGTACGGTAGCTTTCTTGTATTCATGTGCCCACAATATCTGATCCTCCTGTTTGTATTCTTACCACAGTGGTTTATGTCATTTGTTTTGATCATTCATGTATGGTGTGTTTAGAAGAATAAATAATTTTTTCAGACTGAACAATAAACAAGAATGAACCCTTTATAGAATGTTGGCCTGCATGTACAGGTATGTAGGTATAATAAAAAGAAAAGAAGAGAAACCAAGGTATTTTCTAATAACTTTTAACAGAATATTTCCATGTTGAAGATTTGATTTTGATTTTGGGGTCTGGAGTAAGAATTTGGGAACCAATGTTTATAAAGGATTCTGGTTAATGTTGAGCTCTGAGGGATGACACCATGTGGTTGGTTTTTAAAGATAAACTCCAGTACTGGTATTGCGATTGCATTGTGAAAGCAAAGGTGTGGAATGGATCAGAAACAGTTGATCATGTAGCATGTAAGTATTGGTGTGCACTGCAAGGTTCTGGAGTCATCAAAATCATAATAAATTTGGCCGAGTCTTGGTAAAGTAACAAGCACCGACACAGAAAGCTATATATGGGACAACACACATGGTGTCGGGGTTGGTACTACCTTGATTTCCTTGTCTTTCTATGCTCATTACTCAGCCAGTATACATTTTCTTCCAAAATTGTTTGGCACATGTCTTTTATTTGTAATCTTGAACATTCAGTGTAAGTTTCGTTTGATTCTGTGAGAATTAATTTTCTTTTTTTTACCAGAACTGGAGTTTATCTTTAATATCTGGCATCTTTCAAGTAATGTGCACACAATAATGATGAACATTGTCAAACCTCCAGCAGTTATATTTTGGGGGGCGGCATTTAAAAAAAAAGCATTTATTTGGAATTCCATCAGATGTAGCGTGAGTGAAATGTGATGCATTGCACAAAGAATGTCCAGAAAGGCCACCTTTACATGTAATTAATTACTCATCAATACATGCCAGAAGCTAGTTATGATATGATGCAATGAATGTGACCTTCAAGAGAAATTCATGTCTGTCATCTATAGCATAGCCATAGGGCCTCACTGTGCAGTAAGTACATGCTGGTATGCATGCACTCAGACCTTTATACAGTGAAACCTAGCTGTATATGAATACTACTCAGGGTTAAAAGAATAACAATCTTTATGTTCAGGTTCTTTAAAAACACAATTAAATCAGCAATACTATACAAGAGAAACTGGAATTGTGGTCTTTCTATAAAGGTGGTCACTAAGGAAAGTTTCACAAGATCACAATCAGTGAATTCACGTGAATTTTGTTCTTTACTTTTTATTGGATTAATTTATTATTCCCTGCTTAATTAATCAGGACTGTATATGTTTGCAATATTGGGAACATGCATGAGTGAGGACAATATCTGTTTACATTGTGTGTTTGTCAAAGTGAAGCATGAATGAAATTATGCAAGTAACAATTTCAACATGCTGAAGAGCCATCAAGGTTAGCACAGCTACATGTACAGTATATCAACTTCCCTCTTACCGTACTTTGAATTTGATACAAAATGAAAATCCCAGTGGAATTATGGCCATTATATTTTTGAATATAAGTATTATTAAGAATTCAATGTTTCTGATTATGAAATCAGCTGCTTTTACTGAGTCTTTTTTTAAAATAATCTTTTCTTTTCGCACTTTATATTCAATGTGCTATTCAAAAATGGTTATTATTATTATTGTTATTTGTTGATAATTAATGCTGTCTCCATGTGCAGTATCTTCAGCATGATAACTTTCTGCATGTTAATTATAGCTCAAGGAAGACTGATCGCTTCTAAGCAAACAATTACATTGATGATGTTCATAATTGAATGAGCTTAATTATATGTCCTCATCCATGCATTATGAACAGACTAACACGCATAGAATATTACATTGCCCTTGACATTCAAATGTAGGGCAAAAAACAAACTCATATTAATTGGTAATATGGCAAGTCATCAACAGATTCTATATTTATCCATAATTCAACAAAAATACTGGTAGGGACATTTTGTTCAACAAAGAGTTTTGGTGTAATGTGTAATGTGAATCGTTCAAAATTTTCATTGAATTACTTTTCTTAAGTAAAATTTGATGAATTAATGAGATTGCTAATAAAGTCCTTCTATAGTTTTGCTACACATTGGCGCCCCCAACACAGACGGCAAAGAAAAACTATGTAAAGTTTCTTTGATTTGATGGTAAATGGCGAGGTAGAAGCAGTTCTAAAATGATTATTTTCTTCTTCTTCTTCTTCATTTGAATATGAAAGAAGAGAAGGTACATATAAATAGTAACATCTTGGTCAGGATGTATGTTCCTGTTTGCAACACATAGTGGATGTGCCATTGATATGAACCTCTGCGAGATTGAATTGATTTGCTGAAATCTTTGGCAAAGACAGACTTGAGAGATTCAATGAGAGCCTCAATTCTGCACTAAAAGTGTAAACTTATCAGAAATCATGAACATTAAAATATCAGGCACATGTATCTTTTGGTATAAAGGAGTTCAATTTTGGAGTCCTTATTCAACACATTTCACTACATCTTTCTGTTTGCTACCGTAAGTGCAGTTGAACAAACAAATACTGTATATTCTCAACTGAATTGATTCGCTAGGTTTTCTAGTTATCTGATCCTTACTCTTCTGAGGTGAATATCTTACTTGAGCCTTGAGATGAAAATGGATCAGATCAGACTGTTTCACTTTACCTATGGTCTCCAATGCCAAGCAGACTCGATCTACCAAAACATACCTAACACAAAAGGCTTGTCCTCATCAGCTCGAGATTGCCAAATATCACAATATTTCAACTATCCCGATTGCAAATTATCTAGTTAATTTGCGTCTTCATCTGCCCAAAGTTGCAATTAGCGGGATATTTGTTTGAGATAATCATCCCAAGATATCTTGGGCTAGTTTGCAATATATCCCCATATTTGGCAAACTATCCCGCTATTTGTCCGGTGCATCTTCACCAGCCCGAAGACTTGCACTAGCGCGAACGCTGAGCAAAATATCTCAAGGTAATTTCCAGAGCTCGAGTTTCAAGTTTTGAGGTCGAGTCTCGAGCTGTAACTTCGGGATTATTTCCCAAATCAGAAAAAGCGGGCTATTTGGCAATCTCAAGCTGATGAGGACAGGCCTAAAGATTCTCTCAAGACTACCAGGATGGATTTATAAACAGTTTTATCTTTCAACTGTGACATTTTGGAAGAATTTGTGTTTCATGTTCCCTGCAAGCACTTTGGCAGTTGAAGTGAAATGGCATGAAACTGATACCACTATATCTGTTGTGGCAGTTTGATTGATTTGAATACAATCCTGTTAATAATACTTACTGGAAAGAGTGAATCCATGGTGTCTTTGCATTGGAAATTGATGATCCATTGCTGATGGTCTTGCCCAGATTTTCATGATTTTTAAAATCTTTGTTTGAAAGAAATATATATGTGGGCGGTCACTATAATATTCAAGCATGTAGTGAGACTTCAGATATTCAAAATCTAGTAGCAATGATTTAGGAACATAATGCAAATATAACAAGATCCTATGATATTGAATGGTATCTATTCATTCTGATGATATCCTGTATGAAGAAGGGGGAGATCATTTCAGACTAGAATTTTCAAGACATATTTGTGAATGTTACATCCTATACAATGCATTTTCCTCAATAAATGATTTACACAAAAATTAATACCATGAGTGTAAAAAATAGGTTGATGTAGGATACTAACAGTGATTGACTCTAAAGCTGTAAGATCTATGTCTCTCTTGATAGCTCTGTAATACAGATCTTAACCTAATTAACCAGTTATTTTTACTTTCATCTTACTAAGTTCCACAAGCTTGTTTCAGTCTTGTTCATAGCATTTTATGTAAAGTGGAGGCTTAGGTTTTTCTTACATCTTTTACCCCTTTCATTTTGAAGTCTCATTAAGGGCGTTATGACAAGAGCCAGAAAGCTAAAGGTGTTAACTGTTATAATTAATTCATACATTTAGGGTTAATACCCTTCTTGCTCTAACCAGATCTTTAATAGCTGAAACACATTAGTGTACATGTATAGGCCATATATACACTGTATGTACTTCAACTGAGAGAGCAAAATGTTCCTTTGTTGTTTCTAATACCAAATGACATTTGAAAACATTTTCATTTAAGGAAAATATGTGTACAGTAAAAAATACTTCAATTGGCAGTATGAAAAAAAGTTTATTACACTATTTCCCTGCATTCTGGCAAATGTTAAGCCTTAACAAATAAAATATTATCTATGAAAATGTATAGTTTTCAGATGCATGACTTTTTTTTGTAAATTCAGCAATGGAACAGATACCATGGTTAAAAGACAAAAGCCTTTAAAAGAATAAGAGGTGATAAATGAAAAAAAAATGAAATAAAAAGAATATTGTCTTGAAATTTGAATTGATGTGTGTAAGATACATTTAGCACTTGATTGATTTGGTGTGAATTGGGTGTTAGCCACCTGTAGTAGGTCCTCTTACCACTGATTGGGTGTGAATAGGGTGTTAGCAGCCTGTAGTAGGTCCTCTTACCACTGATTGGGTGTGAATAGGGTGTTAGCAGCCTGTAGTAGGTCCTCTTACCACTGATTGGGTGTGAATTGGGTGTTAGCCGCCTGTAGTAGGTCCTCTTACGACTGATTGGGTGTGAATTGGGTGTTAGCCGCCTGTAGTAGGTCCTCTTACCACTGATTGGGTGTGAATAGGGTGTTAGCAGCCTGTAGTAGGTCCTCTTACCACTGATTCTCCTTTACAAGTCTTCCTCTCCCTCTACACACCTCAAGATGAAACCATATCCCACTCCTGCCACCGATCGGCTCTCTTGAATATTGTCTTATTCTGTCCAGGGATTGTCTTGGGGTATTGACTGACCCGATAATAGCATTTGGCATCGGCTACGTCCGCACCAAGTATTCCCACCCATGCATGTATATCTGTTTGTGGCCAGAGTTGTATCTTGGGGGATTTATCTCCATCTTTAAGAGGAAGATACGTTACATATGTTGCAAGAAATGGTCAGTTTAGGAAAGTCTGGGAAATCAGGTCAATATGACTCACCCGATCGATCGCTATTGTTTGTTCAGAGGGGAGGCGGTTGCTCTGGCATCATCAGGAGTGTCTGGATTATAAGATGCAGGTGATGTAGACTACCATTAGTAGGGTTAAACTAATTAGTGCCAGACTTGAAACACGGTACAAGGGTGAATATACGACTGTTCAGGGATTTGCTTTCGTACTGTCACATCTCAATTTATATCATATTTTTAACATGATTGCTCCCTCTCTTCCCCGGAGGTAATATTGATGAGCAAGTTGTCTCTTCGTTGTCCTTGGTATTGGATATTGATTACATGCTCCACGTACAAAGCATGGAGTGTTCTGAGAATTGGTTTAGATAATAGCAATACCAAAGGGTAGATACACATGTACCTTTCGCTTTATTTTAGAACATGATATCCTCAAGCCAAACAAGTTGTTATCCTTTGACGCCATAATATTCTTGACCATCGTTTAGAGAGTCAAGGCAGAGAATGCTTATTTTGATGAAAAGTCTTGAATTGATGTTAACTGGTATCATGCTACCACAAACTGTCTTGTTCATTTTTCCTAGCCAGCCAAGATGTGGTTATATAACAAGTAAATCAACAATGCAAGTGTCAGGTTTAGGTAACCTCAGACAATCAAAGCATTCGAACATACACTTCTTTACAAAAAACAAAACAAGCAAGAAACAAGTACCAATACAATTCTTAAGACAATGCCTGTCAGTTTAAATGATAAAGTTGCCTTCTCAAGCCAGTCTGCAATGACATCTCTATACCAGCTTTCTGTAGATGGAATCAATGAAAAAAGCTGTTGGAGGTGGAAGAATTAAAATGTGCGATTTCCAGAAAGGATTTGCGCTTGTTTACAACCCCCATCATGGCACCATGGAGAGCACTTAGCTGGACTGTAAACTGCCATGTTTGATAAAATGTATGATCACGTTTCATCAGAATTCCCCTGCAGCATTATAAACAGAAAGGGATGATGTAAATGGATCCAAGCATTCACACTCGCCCAGGGTATCAACAATCTTAAACAAGTTGAAATTTCAGTCAATGTATTATCGCTTCACAGAATTATCCATCGTTTAGATTTAAAATTGATTTTCCATTAATTAGCATTTGTATGAGTCTTGATTTTGTCATCAGTGAGAACATGAAGCTAAAAGAAATGTGTACTAATTTGTTTTTCATAGTATAAATGAAATCCACTTGTGTTTTAATGAGACAGTAAAGACTTTTGGGATATGTTCACGCTGAATTATATTGTATCATGTGTTGAGAGTTAGAAAGATGTTTTGCTTACTATCTTTAGCAACAAAGTTAACATGCTCCTTAGACAGTACAGTTGCCGTTAACCAAAAAATGTTTGGAATAAATGAATATGCTGAAAATAAAAAA
Organism: Strongylocentrotus droebachiensis; assembly: GCA_035222895.1. NCBI lineage: Eukaryota > Metazoa > Echinodermata > Echinoidea > Camarodonta > Strongylocentrotidae > Strongylocentrotus > Strongylocentrotus droebachiensis. The sequence continues at coordinate 174,319 of JAVYIG010003175.1, forward strand.
TTTGATTTATTGACGAGAACCATTCCCAGAGTTTTCAATTAATTGTTCTGCTTATCAATCTGATACTACCCGCTCCATGTGTCTTCATCTCATCACTTCACCAATGATGCCCTAGTGTGTCATAGAGATGACGTCAACTATTAGCAAGTATTCAGATGCAGATTCAAATCTTTCTGTTTATTGGTCATACTTCAGGGAATAATTTTCCTGGTATCGCATCGCAATTTGCTATGCATTTTTGCATGACTGCTATACAAAATATCTTTTGTGTAGCAGTTTTCTTTCATAGAAATGTACAGAATTTCATTTGAAATATTTATCCATCAGCTGAAATTGCTAATCAAAAAAATTGTGGCAAATTATTCCCTGTACTTGGATGATGTGCTGCACTTGGGGAAAAAATGTATCGAAACAATTTTCCAAATATTCACTTCTTCATCAGCCCGAGATTGCCACATAGCCTGCTATTTCTGATTTAGGAAATAAGCTCGTAGTTACAAATCGCGTCGTCATCAGCTCGAGATTCGACCTCAAAACTCAGTGTGAGTCTTCGGGCTGGTGAAGAAGCACCAAACAATTAGCGGGATATTTTGCAAACTAGCCCAAGATAGTTGATGTTGATGCAGACTCCTATGGAAAAGGACAGGTGCATCTGTATCGATCTGCTGAGAGCCAGAATGGAGTTAACTCCTAACGCCCTTCTGGCTCCAGAGATGATCTGTTTGGAGCTAGAAGGGCATTAATTCATGTTCTGTAACACAGGGTTAACACCCTTCTGGTTCCAGAGATGATCTGTTTGGAGCTAGAAGGCATTAATTCATGTTCTTTAACACAGGGTTAACACCCTTCTGGCTCCAGAGATGATCTGTTTGGAGCTAGAAGGCATTCATTCATGTTCTGTAACACAGGGTTAACACCCTTCTGGCTCCAGAGATGATCTGTTTGGAGCTAGAAGGCATTAATTCATGTTCTGTAACACAGGGTTAACACCCTTCTGGTTCCAGAGATGATCTGTTTGGAGCTAGAAGGGTATTAATTCATGTTCTGTAACACAGGGTTAACACCCTTCTGGTTCCAGAGATGATCTGTTTGGAGCTAGAAGGGCATTAATTCATGTTCTGTAACACAGGGTTAACACCCTTCTGGTTCCAGAGATGATCTGTTTGGAGCTAGAAGGCATTAATTCATGTTCTGTAACACAGGGTTAACACCCTTCTGGTTCCAGAGATGATCTGTTTGGAGCTAGAAGGGTATTAATTCATGTTCTGTAACACAGGGTTAACACCCTTCTGGTTCCAGAGATGATCTGTTTGGAGCTAGAAGGCATTAATTCATGTTCTGTAACACAGGGTTAACACCCTTCTGGCTCCAGAGATGATCTGTTTGGAGCTAGAAGGCATTAATTCATGTTCTGTAACACAGGGTTAACACCCTTCTGGTTCCAGAGATGATCTGTTTGGAGCTAGAAGGCATTCATTCATGTTCTGTAACACAGGGTTAACACCCTTCTGGCTCCAGAGATGATCTGTTTGGAGCTAGAAGGCATTAATTCATGTTCTGTAACACAGGGTTAACACCCTTCTGGTTCCAGAGATGATCTGTTTGGAGCTAGAAGGGTATTAATTCATGTTCTGTAACACAGGGTTAACACCCTTCTGGTTCCAGAGATGATCTGTTTGGAGCTAGAAGGGCATTAATTCATGTTCTGTAACACAGGGTTAACACCCTTCTGGCTCCAGAGATGATCTGTTTGGAGCTAGAAGGCATTCATTCATGTTCTGTAACACAGGGTTAACACCCTTCTGGCTCCAGAGATGATCTGTTTGGAGCTAGAAGGGTATTAATTCATGTTCTGTAACACTGTGTTAACACCCTTCTGGCTCCAGAGATGATCTGTTTGGAGCTAGAAGGCATTCATTCATGTTCTGTAACACAGGGTTAACACCCTTCTGGCTCCAGAGATGATCTGTTTGGAGCTAGAAGGCATTAATTCATGTTCTGTAACACTGTGTTAACACCCTTCTGGTTCCAGAGATGATCTGTTTGGAGCTAGAAGGCATTAATTCATGTTCTGTAACACAGGGTTAACACCCTTCTGGTTCCAGAGATGATCTGTTTGGAGCTAGAAGGCATTAATTCATGTTCTGTAACACAGGGTTAACACCCTTCTGGTTCCAGAGATGATCTGTTTGGAGCTAGAAGGCATTAATTCATGTTCTGTAACACAGGGTTAACACCCTTCTGGTTCCAGAGATGATCTGTTTGGAGCTAGAAGGCATTAATTCATGTTCTGTAACACAGGGTTAACACCCTTCTGGTTCCAGAGATGATCTGTTTGGAGCTAGAAGGCATTAATTCATGTTCTGTAACACAGGGTTAACACCCTTCTGGTTCCAGAGATGATCTGTTTGGAGCTAGAAGGGTATTAATTCATGTTCTGTAACACAGGGTTAACACCCTTCTGGTTCCAGAGATGATCTGTTTGGAGCTAGAAGGCATTAATTCATGTTCTGTAACACAGGGTTAACACCCTTCTGGCTCCAGAGATGATCTGTTTGGAGCTAGAAGGCATTAATTCATGTTCTGTAACACTGTGTTAACACCCTTCTGGTTCCAGAGATGATCTGTTTGGAGCTAGAAGGCATTAATTCATGTTCTGTAACACTGTGTTAACACCCTTCTGGCTCCAGAGATGATCTGTTTGGAGCTAGAAGGCATTAATTCATGTTCTGTAACACAGGGTTAACACCCTTTTGGCAATGAGCAGACGATACTCATGTAGAATCATGGTGTACATGTGCTATCAGCTTTACAGATACTCCTAAATTCCTCCCGTGTGGACCGTTGCCGTTGCGCCCCTTGCCTTTTACTTGTTGCTCCTCGAACTCAAATACCATAGTTGATAGGGCACAAAAAACATGCTGAAAGCGATGCTTCTGATTGATAGGCATGCATAGATATAGACACCCTTTCCATTTTGTTCAACAAGATTATTGATTGTTCATCTTCCTAACAGTCAACAAGTATCATGGTTGCAAGATAATGAACTCAGTGTCGATCGTACAGATGCAAGTGTCCATGGTGCCTTTAGGTAGTCCACAAGAGCAGTTTAAGAGACTCAAGAATGGATTGAAGAATGATCATGTGAATAGAACTTACAGCAGATACGGCTGCGTGAAGTGCAAAAGCAAGACACAGATATGAACAGTGCCTTGAACGTAGTGCTGTTTAGTCCCTAGAGTTTATACACTGCAGAGGAAAACTCTATTCAGACATTTTCTTCACAACCAAAAATAAGAAGAAAAAACTGCTGCATAATTGGTTATATGAGTGAATTGCAAAAGACTTTGTTCTAAGTTAAACAAATATGAATATATGCAAGATAATGGCTCCCACACAACATTGAGAGATGTGAGGGGCAGTTATAAGTTATTTTGAAGTGATACTTCTGTGAGCCGTTTCTACTGTCTTATGTCTTTGGGTGTCTTTATCGTGTCTTGCCACAGATATGTACATATCGAACCCCACTATACAAACCTGATTTTCGGGATGTCGCGTTTAATTGCCTCTTCACGATTCAAAATAAAGGCCTTGTCTCTGCGCAGCTGCTTTGCGCCGTTTGACCCGGGAAGCAGATTAGCATGGGAAGGTCCGATTTGTATGTGGGATTCAAAACAGCTTTGCGTTTATCATGTCTCAGAAACGTGATTCTGGCTGTATGTAACATTCAAAACACACTTTTTTCGGCGTTGCAATAAGCCCATATCTAAAGACGTTTGAAAAAGGATTTGCGTTTATCGCCTTAAAAATTTGCCTGAAAGACGTTTGAAAACGCTGATTGTAGGCAAAAAATAGAACGAGAAGCGCAACCTTTGTGGGCTCAATCTTGTCTGAATCGGCTTCAATAGATCAAAGAACGTAAATATGAACAGGGTGTATACGCAGCATGGATGGGTGACCAAGCATGGCTGCATCTAGAGTCGTAGTGTCTGACACTGTATCCCTCCACTCTCGTTTCTATCTATCAGCTATAAATCACTCTGACTTTCTTCCCTGGATGATATGCTTAGCGCCCAGCATTATGGATAGAATTTACTCCTGCAGTTCAGATGCAAAAGGCCTTAATGGATATTAGGAACTATTTAACCCCCCCCCCCCCTTAATTATCGTATTGTGAAAATGCATTGATTGATAGTTCTTTTGCAAATTTTGAGATATTTCAGCTAATATGAACTCCAGTCACTTCACATTCTAAGAAATGACTTATTTGAGATTACAGTACATTCTTTATTCTATAGATTCTAAGCTTATGATGGTTTTCCTTGATTCCATGAGTAATATTTACTTTACTCTCTATCTTGATAACTTTTTGAACTTGTATTTATGAGATACATGTACGTGTACACTCATTCCTTTCTTGAAAATTTCAAAAGGAACCATTTGGATTCACACGAATCCATCTAACACACATCATTTAAATTTCAAGACAAATATTCTTTTTATTTCTTTTGTTCATTTATGACCTTTTTATTCTTAAAAGGTTTTTTGTTGACACTTTCCCAGTATCTGTCATTCTGGAGTTGCATCCTTTTGTATAGTCATCTTGCATCTATGCTGATCAGTGCCTTATCAGTTCATTTAAACCCTCTGCTGGTTGAATACGCCTCAATCGATCTGGAGTGCCAGATGCATTTATTCAGTAGCTGTTTTACAAGTGCTTTATTTATTGATTGAATGGGCCAAATCTTCGAAGGAGTCAATTTGGCAAGACCACGCTGGGATTTGTCACTTTCCAGATGAGAAACGATCACTTTAGATCTCTCATCCCTTCAATAGGTCCCATGTGGGAGGCTTTCTGGAATAGCGAATGAATCGACTCTGTGGTGGGCTCTGTGAATAAAAATGGAGAACTGAGAAAGAGTTTGCAAACCACTGGTGTTGGTTGTCAGATGTTTTTTACTTCTCAATTTTTTTAAATTGTCAGGAAATCCTTGAAATGTGAAATGTATCATTTCAGTCAGCTTTGCTTTGATTTAAATGAGTGCTTATGCAAATATAGCATTACCCCTTTCTTGTAAATTACGCCATTGTTGTGGTAATGCTCAACGCATAATGTGTGAGGATAAGATATTGAAATGACTAGTTTGAGGGAAAAGGGAATTCTCTCTCTTTGGGGAGAGATAATCCAGGCTGACTATTACAGAGAAAGCTGCAGGCTCTTTAATCAAAATTTGCTCTTGTTATTTTGTCACACTCAAAACAGATTGTTAGGATATTTCAGATTAGTTAGACAATTTACTACCTATGAAAAGGGAGATTTATGTAAGGTGGTTACAGGGCTGGAAAGGGAATACTTACATCATGTGATATTGCTTAATCATGTGATATTGCCTAATGTAGTTATATATATCTATGTACTATCTTGGGTAGATGTGGAGTTAGATTTTGCAGATTTTCTTTATATTTCTTACCATCTTTCACTTTTTTCTTTTTCTTTCTTTTTATTCATTCATTTATTTTCCTTGTTTTTTTTCTGCCTTTTTTCTGCCTTTTCTCTTTCTTTTTATATGCTCACTATTTCTTAAAGCCATTTTATCAGTGAGTGCTAAATATCTTCTGTGATATTATATTGTAAAACAACAATTGTGTTTCAAATGAAATGGCATCCAGTAAATAATCTGCGAGAAAATAAAACAGAGTGATCTTCAATCTTAATTAAAAAAGAGAGCGATAGTCAGCTAGAGAATTAAATAAAAAGAGAGAAAGACAGAGAGACAGACACGAAGAGGAGACAGATAGAAAGAGAGAGAGAGAGTGAGAGAGAGAGAAATAGAAAGAAAGAAAGTGTGGAGGTGGGATAAATTAAGCAAGTTATAAATGAGATGCCATAGCTAAGAATTCTAAGTAAGTGTATTATGCCCTCGAGGCTCCAGAACATATTGTTTCTTTAGATGTTGGGCTTTTGTCAGAGCATGTACTACCTGTTATAATCTTTCATGGTATCTGTCTGTTGAGGTTAAAGGGAAACAGAAAAAGTGGCCATTGTAGACAGGTGGTCTTTTTAGACCGGTTCTCTGACACGTGTTCCTTACGAGAGACAAAATACATGGCCACTACATACAGGTGGCCTTTTTAAAGTGGTGGCCACTAAGACAGGTGTTATGCGAGAAGTGTTTAATTACTTTATTATGTTTTTACAATTTTTGTTTCCAATAGGAACATAAATACTATCTAAATGTATACCTGTATGTGTTATTCAATTGATATACCCTGTTTTACAATATTTGTTACTGATATGATTGTAAAAGTTATCAAAGTATATGTATTGCATGTATGAACATGTATGTTATTGTTTTCTCATCACGTTTTGCCCCTTTTTTTTTATCCATGAACACAAATGTCATCTAAGTGTACATGTTTATTTTATTATTTAATTACGTAATAATTTTCTACCATTTCCTTTGAACTTGTCAGTGTGGTTGGTACTGGGGACCTATGAGTTGGGATGATGCTGAGATGAGACTAGAGAACACCCCAGATGGATCCTTCCTGGTGAGAGATAGCTCTGATGATCGTCATATACTCAGCTTGACCTTCAGAGTTCAAGGCAGCACGCATCATACACGCATTGAACATCATAATGGTAAGTATTATTAACACATCAGAACAAAACTTCATATTTTGTAGTTAGGCTGATCATTTTTCATTTTATTCAAAACCCTAAATAAATATCAGATGAATGAGCAGAAAGATATAAAAAAATTGTATATTCTGTGTCCACTTGTGATGCTTAACTTTATGTATATTGATAAATGCTAGGAATTTTTTTGATGAGAAAATGTGTGAAAATCCCTGAATTGGCTACATATTTTAAAGGTAATACAAAGTTTTGGGAGATTTTGAAAATTGGGTGGATAGTGAATCTTTACAATTTTGATATATTTCGATGCCCCTGTGGATGTATTATAAGCACTCAAAAAATTAGCCCCTAAAACATTTCTGTCTTCGAGAAAAATTGAATATAAAAATTTACCGGTGCTCCCGGTAAATTTTGATAAATTTCAAATAGCGCCTATGGCCGTACAATGGTAGCTGCGACCATGAAAATCTCAGAATATGTAGTTGGGATATATAATTTCCAAACGGGAATAGCTAATCGGTCGAGTTTAGTCAAGAAACATTGTTTCATAGCTAAATTAATATCTTGACCTTGAGAGGGAGCTATACATCATAAAGAGTTTATTATTTCTAATTTCATAACTTTAGACTCGATTTCAACCGCGGCAACGATCAATGTATATTGTACGAACGTATATGCTTCCAATATGTTAATTTGAACCAAATTCATGACCCCATACCAAAACTTTGTAATACCTTTAAGAGTTCAAAATGACTGTTTCCATGCAAATATATTTAGTCAAAAGTTATTTGACTAGTTTCTGACAATGGAAAAATTCTTATCAGATACTTGACTTTGTTGTTTAAAAATAAGTGTAAGTGTTGCTAATTTGAAGAAGAGAAGCTGATCAATTATACCTCTGTCTTGAAGCATCTCTCATTTTTATTAAACACCAACTGGGAACTTGCAAGTTCGGACCACCTTTCTATAACTTCTATTATTGGTGTCACTTTACTGGATTTACAGAATAGATTCTCAACCCTAAAGTTCAACTTACATTTCGTAGTAAAAGGCATTCTACTCTGATATTTAGAGTTTAAACCTATTAAGATTACAGGCATAAAGGAAACCAAGGTATTGCTTTAACTAGCAGTGAGATATTATTAATGCAAGATCATGAATGCCAAAGGCTTTTCCCCCCTTCATGGATAAGCCACAGCCTGTGTTGTGTGACCACTACTCTTTAATTGGACTCTGGAAAGAATCCTCAAGATTTATGGAAATTGAGACCTAGAAATTTGCTGATGTCATTTCAAACGATGAATTCCATCAAATCAAGCAATCCTTGCCTCCTTGCTGAAATTCATCAAGAAAACCATATCAAATTTAGGAAAATTCCATTCTGGCAGAGGCTGACTAATTACAAATCTATGAATTCTGAATTTCATCAAGGTAGTCATCAAGTCTGTCCGAAACACTAAAAGTTGAATCAATAAATGTGTAAATAAATTGTCAGATTGTAATGGAGCATATTAGGGGAGGGGGTGTAATTGGTTGGGCTAATGTACAACTAGTAGTGCTCATTTAGAGGATGTGCATACATTGTATGTATATAAAATATTCAACATTCCTAGAATCATGTTTTATAGAGGCGGTTGTTTATGATACAGCTTTCATTTTTGCTCATCTTTAAACAAACAGGATAGGTATCAATAATTCATGAAATGGGGGAAAATTCCCAATACACAGAGTCGATGAAAAGGTAGGGACAACCGTTTCGGACCCCTCAATTGATCTGGGAGTTCAATTTTTCATCGAGCGATATGAAAAGTGTGTGAAAACACGGAAGCTTTTTGGATAATGATGATTGCATGCTTAATGCACACAGGAAGTAAGCTCTTGCCCATTTATGAAGGCCTGGTGGAAATGGCTCTCGAGAGTAGTTTTTATGCCACTTCTCTTCCCGTGGCTGGCTGACGATCCTACCTTGTCTCTCTGGAAATATGGAAATTGTATATAGGACCTAGAGCATCGCTCTGTATAGTTATACGTGGTAGTCATTCCCAGGTACCAGGTGTGACACCCATAATATAATCATGCAAACCATTTGTCAGGGGTTTCTTTCTTGGGGGTGGGGGGGGGGGGTTGTCTAGTGCATTACTTGCAAGTTAATATGTTTTACATATCTACCGTATATCATATGAAGCATGAAGAAGAGAATATACAAACAAAATAAATACACTTTTTGCAGAATGAGAACAGAGGCACAGATCATTGTTAATATGAAATTACAAACCTTACAACGACAGAGGTAGTGCAAAAAATATAGAAAAAAATAAGATTTTGGAGGTTTTTGTGGACTTGTTGTAATCCCTGAGATCCTTTTAGCTTGATTTCCTCATGGAGTTTTTCCCATTTTACTTGACAGTGGCCTTAGGATAGCTTAATAACGTCCTGTAATGTAGCTTTTATAGAGATTTTTCAGAGATGGGAGAGACTGGAAATGTCTCCCTCTTCCTGCATCTGTTTCTTAGCCTGCGGTGTGATTGTAGAGGAGAACTGACAAAAACTCAATAAATATTCAGATATGATACAAATGTGAGTGTTATGAGTAATGTTTTGCTGAACATCCATTGTAACTTTGGCACATCCCCAGTCCTATCCACAGTAGAATGTGTGGACAGAAATACTAATTTGCAATTTCTAGTAAACTAAACAGCTTTAGATACAAAGGAGTTTAACCCTGTGTGAAAAGGCCGTTAATGTATCTCTTGCCACAACCGTCTGTGTGCTAAAGGTACACATTTGTGATTCCTGTTAATAACAGTAAATATAGAATGATCATAGAATCAATCAAAATTTAAGTGGAAAGGTTTCAGACTACAAAGAAATGATATCTAACAAATAATTTGGGTAGAAAGTAATTTAATAATAAGCTGAGAAAGATTTAAATATCTTGCAAGTCGTCCAGAAGCTTAATACATGGTTTTGTATGAATTATACTTTTCAGTGAATGTGATTTCAAGGAAGTTTTGAATGTCTGCTTTTTCATTTTAGCTTGTCCAAACACCACAATCCAATTCATTAAAGCTCTTCAAAATCTTTGAGAGTCGCTGCCTCTCTCAATTAAAGTACAGTCCCACTTCCAGAACTCACTGATTAACTTTAAACTTACACCTTGGTCGCATGCATAGCCTGTCTCCATGCAATCCTTTCTGCCTCCAAGCTATGCTTGCTTTACCTGGCCTGCATTTATGAGGATATTGGCAGTATGACGTCAGTAATGGTTTATCTGGTTACCCCTGATTGCCATTGATCCTGTAACATTAGCTTTTCAATCAATGAGAGCTTGGGAGTCAGGCTACCAATACATCAAGAAATCAAGCCTTTCATGTCTCATTCATATTGAGGATCCAGTCATTTCGTTCATTTTCTTGCAAAGTTTAAACTGCAAGAGAGAAATGAAGCGATATAGTATTGATGGTCATTTAATTCATTTTCTTGCAAAGCTTAAACTGCAAGAGAGATATGAAGCGATATAGTATTGATGGTCATTTAGTTCATTTTCTTGCAAAGTTTAAACTGCAAGAGAGAAATGAAGCGATATAGTATTGATGGTCATTTAGTTCATTTTCTTGCAAAGTTTAAACTGCAAGAGAGAAATGAAGCGATATAGTATTGATGGTCATTTAGTTCATTTTCTTGCAAAGTTTAAACTGCAAGAGAGAAATGAAGCGATATATAGTATTGATGGTCATTTAATTTAGTTCTTGCAAAGCTCAAACTGCAAGAGAGAAATGAAGCGATATAGTATTGATGGTCATTTCATTCATTTTCTTGTAAAGCTCAAACTGCAAGAGAGATATGAAGCGATATAGTATTGATGGTCATTTCATTCATTTTCTTGCAAAGCTCAAACTGCAAGAGAGAAATGAAGCGATATAGTATTGATGGTCATTTAGTTCATTTTCTTGCAAAGCTGAAGCTGCAAGAGAGAAATGAAGCGATATAGTATTGATGGTCATTTAGTTCATTTTCTTGCAAAGCTGAAGCTGCAAGAGAGAAATGAAGCGATATAGTATTGATGGTTATTTCGTTCATTTTCTTGCAAAGCTCAAACTGCAAGAGAGAAATGAAGCGATATAGTATTGATGGTCATTTCATTCATTTTCTTGCAAAGCTCAAACTGCAAGAGAGAAATGAAGCGATATAGTATTGATGGTCATTTCATTCATTTTCTTGCAAAGCTCAAACTGCAAGAGAGAAATGAAGCGATATAGTATTGATGGTCATTTAGTTCATTTTCTTGCAAAGCTTAAACTGCAAGAGAGAAATGAAGCGATATAGTATTGATGGTCATTTAGTTCATTTTCTTGCAAAGCTTAAACTGCAAGAGAGAAATGAAGCGATATAGTATTGATGGTCATTTAGTTCATTTTCTTGCAAAGCTTAAACTGCAAGAGAGAAATGAAGCGATATAGTATTGATGGTCATTTCATTCATTTTCTTGCAAAGCTCAAACTGCAAGAGAGAAATGAAGCGATATAGTATTGATGGTCATTTAGTTCATTTTCTTGCAAAGCTTAAACTGCAAGAGAGAAATGAAGCGATATAGTATTGATGGTCATTTTATTCATTTTCTTGCAAAGTTTAAACTGCAAGAGAGAAATGAAGCGATATAGTATTGATGGTCATTTAGTTCATTTTCTTGCAAAGTTTAAACTGCAAGAGAGAAATGAAGCGATATAGTATTGATGGTCATTTCGTTCATTTTCTTGCAAAGCTCAAACTGCAAGAGAGAAATGAAGCGATATAGTATTGATGGTCATTTAGTTCATTTTCTTGCAAAGCTTAAACTGCAAGAGAGAAATGAAGCGATATAGTATTGATGGTCATTTAGTTCATTTTCTTGCAAAGTTTAAACTGCAAGAGAGAAATGAAGCGATATAGTATTGATGGTCATTTCATTCATTTTCTTGCAAAGCTCAAACTGCAAGAGAGAAATGAAGCGATATAGTATTGATGGTCATTTAATTTAGTTCTTGCAAAGTTTAAACTGCAAGAGAGAAATGAAGCGATATAGTATTGATGGTCATTTTATTCATTTTCTTGCAAAGCTCAAACTGCAAGAGAGAAATGAAGCGATATAGTATTGATGGTCATTTAGTTCATTTTCTTGCAAAGCTTAAACTGCAAGAGAGAAATGAAGCGATATAGTATTGATGGTCATTTTATTCATTTTCTTGCAAAGCTCAAACTGCAAGAAAGAAATGAAGCAATATAGTATTGATGGTCATTTTATTCATTTTCTTGTAAAGCTCAAACTGCAAGAGAGAAATGAATAGTAGTAACGGTTATTTCATTCATATTCTTGCAAAACTCAAACTGCAAGAGAGAAATCGCGCTACAGTGTATATTTCATTCATTTACTGCTAGAGATCAATACAAGTTTGAAATCAATAATACATTAATTCTCAATCCCTTGAGGTATGTCTTGATCATAAATAAGCCTTTATTCAGCCCATTCATGGCAAGACTTTTTTCGTTATTGATTTTTTTTTCTTCAAATTGGCAACACTGGCGTGAGTTTTGTATTGCCACCTATTTTATATAAATATAACCATCCACCGGAAATTAATGTACATGAATACTTGGATAGAAACAGAGTGAAAAAGCTTCAATAATCCTAGTTTGTTTGGAAAGACAGTGATTTTGGAAATTTTCAACATGTTGCTACTTTCAGTATTTTTATACTTGTTTTGCTAATAGAAATTCCTGAAGTCAAATGTTCAATAGAAGTGCAAACAGGACTTGATTTTTTTTTCTCCAAGCATTATAAGGTACCGGTACATGTATATCAATGTCTCAGTATAAAATGGAATCATCAACAAGACTCGCTTGAAATCTAACGCAGCTAAGTGCCCATGATGAATTTCTTACACAGGAAGATGGTATCAACCGTGAAATCAGATCCTTTATTTTTAAGCAGTAGCTTGATCATGTAGAAAAGAAACTACTTTTTCAGCAAAGATTATAAAGAAAAACTGGTATCACTCACACTGCGAGAGATAAGCTGTCAGTAAGTTGAATATTTTGGTTAAGAACATTAGGGTAGGATACTATGGCGCATGAACAGATTTTTTCATTTCTCTTGTGATTCTTTGGTCATGTCAGGTTATGGTATATTGCCCTTTTATTAATTACGTCACTTGTCTGTTATGTTCCTATAGTAATGACTTTTAGAGAGTACTGGTTTTTGCCTTTGCAACAAAGTTTCAGTCATCCCAAACAACATTTCAAACTGATGCTGATGATACCATTAGTAGGGCCAGTGTCATTTCTATCATCACATCATCTTATTGATCATTAATGCAAAATAGTACTCTGCCACCATTCTCTTATGACTTCACATCCTCCCGTATTAAACACGACTCCCTTTTACTCTCTGCTTCCCCAGGCAAGTTCAGCTTCTGGTCGCAACCAACCACCCACGGTAGTTCGTCCATCGTAGAGTTCATAGAGGAAGCGATGCGCCACTCACGGAACGGCCGCTTCCTCTACTTCTTGCGCCCTCGGTGGCCAGGACTCCCTCCCGTCCCTCTTCAGCTGCTCTATCCCATCTCTCGGTTCCAGAAGGCTCGCTCCCTCCAGCACATGTGCCGCTTTGTCATCCGCCGAAACGTCCGGCTCGACCACATCGATGCCCTCCCGTTGCCACGGCGACTGAAGGACTATCTACGGGAAGGGCAGTATTATACTCCAGATGATATTAAGCCTTAAGCTAATGAGATGATGAGCAAAAGGCTAAGTATATGTATTAACATGTTTACGTCATAAATCATGTCTTTTTACTCCTCAATTCCATTTAATCACTATTGAACACTACAGCTCAGTATAGCAGTCGTATACAAAGCTTACCATTTTGATCAATGGTATCATAATGAGAAAAAGCAGTGCAAATATTCTTGTAGTTTAACCACAAAAGGGAAAACTGAATCACCAAGTGCATAGCTCTACAAACCATTGAGATTTCTCTTTAATCATGCATGATCAAACTAATGAGAGGTGAAGAGTTCAGGGTCGAGGCCCAATTTGCTCAATTTTATTTTTGTATATTGCCTCAAAGGATTAGTTTCACAGCCAAATATGCACACACATATCTCTAAAATATATCATATTGAATTAAGACTAATTATTGAGCATCATGAATGAAATACATGGTATTGAGTAGTTTGAAATTACTTGTGCCCAAACCTTTCATGAATTTATTACTTCAATGTACCTTAACTTTAACAATTGAATATGCATACTCTAATCTTATTTTAACCTCATACAGCTCTTACACTTGGTAATTTATTTAGGGATATTGAAATAATGTAGGTACATGTAAATAAACTCAATTCAGTTCAATTCAATGTAGGAATTACAATTCTAATCACTGCACAAATGATGCTGTGATGGTACCAAGTAAATACCACACACATCTCTAACAACACTGCACATGTAAATATTCAATGACATTCAGGGAAAGCAGAAAGATATTTTTATATTAATGATTTTAAAAGCTCTGTAAAGGCCAGACACCATAGATATTTGGGTCTGTTGAGTTTGAAAGGCAAATGTACTTCAGAATACTATGTTGCTTTTTTTTAAATAACAACAATTTGGTGTTACATACAGGTGTAAAACAGACCCTGATTTACAACCTACAGAGTGGTTAGGGATTACATCTCAAGTATTTTTATACTGCTAATAATTTTGTGCATTCACTGTTCCAAAACTGAATTCTGTGTATAAAAATGAAAATGAAATTATGCATCTCAGTGTGCCAATCAACTATTAGATCAGTGCCAAAACTCCAGTTTTTATCCAAGATTCTTCACCATCAATAATGATAATAGTTATACATGTTTCCTTTATGTTGGTGATCTAACAAAGGCTTGGGCAACAGTTGCTCAAGGCTTTGTTTCATAAAAACCTGTTATCAATACAAAAAATGATAAATTTCTATGACAAATTTGCTCCCAGCCAATCAAATGGCACAATTTCAGTAGCTTATAACAGTTATTGTATATTGCTTTACCGGTATATAAGAAACAGGACCCTGGGCTTTTTTTTTTCATCAAGAAACCGAAGCTGCAATGCAGCGCTGTCTTACTTGATGGAGGGCTTCTCCCCTCTTGCAGTCTCCATGGGCTCTGTTTACAAGTGAGCACAAATCAGCCCTCTCTGACCCAGTAACTTCGTGGAGGGCTGCTCCAACTGTTCTCACCCTTTCAAAAGGATGTTGCCATAGTTACGTCAGAGTTTTAAATCTCATGGGAGCAAAGGTGTGTTTTTTCTTCTTCTTCTTCCAAATCCATGATTTCTGCTCAATCACAGAGCAGCGCAGTTAAGAAAATGTTGGGAGTAGAGGGAAATTCTCTTGAAGAAAGGAAAAGAGAAAGTACTCCAGAAATTTAAAAATATTTCTTTTGATGACATACTGGAACTAAATTTTACACTTTATTTGTGATGTATCAATGGATATCTATTATCTATAGAGAATAACTGCTCTTTGATTAATGAATTCAATACCTATCGATAACAAATCAATTACTATAGATATTTTAGGTACAGTGGTAGCTTGGAAAATTAACATAGATTATCTAGATTTAAGGGAAATATTTTAATATTTAGGAAATAAGAGAGAAAAAAGAAAGACAAACAAATCCAAACCAAAGACACCATTGATTGCCTTTGCATGTATACCTCACCTGTTGTGTAAGTGCATCATTTTTCCATCTCTTCGTTCAGTTTATGAACAGAAAAACAAAATCACACCCAGCCTACTGTGTAAACCTCCCCTGTCTGCATGTATGCCACATTGATTTAAGATTTACATTGTTTTATGTGCTTGTTACAAGTGCCAAGTTTAATTGGAGTAAATTTTATAATTGAGATGTAAAAGGGAAATTGAAATTAATAATCACCAGACGCTATGTCCTGTTTTGGGGGTCAATCCCCACGTGATAATGATATAGTGAATTATCACATGCAGTGAAGGATAGATTTGACATGTTGTGTTCATAACTTTAATTTTAGAACTATAGAATGCCACCAAACTTTCTGTTTAATACACATAAACACAAAATTTATATCAGGAAATGCTGTGGAAGGTATAAGAATTGTCACATTTGAGGGTTGACGGAAGGAACGTAAACCGATGTATTTGACAAGGTAAGGTACATGTGTGCAGTTGAATAAAAGTAATGTGGGTAGCAATTAACCTGGCTAATGGATTAATTGGAGGACATAGAGATGAAACCATTCAATACCCATATGAAGGCCATGATTATGAAGATATTCCACTTAATTCATGTACTTTGTTATCACTCTGTTGAGTCACTCTCTTCGGTGAACCTCATGCTCATCGATCTTCAGTGCAAGCTTATAAGTGTAATGCATTAGTAAATTTCAGCACAAAAACAAATGAACAACATAAAGACAAAGCAAACATACAACTCAAAACAAAACAAAATGAAATAAACAAAAACACATATAACTCATTAAAATGTAGCATATCACCATTCATCTGAATGTAGACTACAAGTATGGAGAATGAAATTCGTCACTGCTTTGAAATAATTGAAAATTATATATTTGTTTTCACTCTGCCATTACTTCACTTCCATTAGAATGGTACTGCGATGTTGATTTTATTTTTTTTTAAACTAAAAGGAATTTCTTCTTTTCATAGCAATAGCCAAAATCTTCTATGATTTCCATGGAGTATAATACTTAGCAGAAATAAAAAGGAGCAGCAAGTGTCTTGGACATCTTTAGAAATATATTTATGGCAGCAAGAAATTGGCCTCAATAAAGGAAAGATAAAAAAAACAGAAAAATAGAACCCTGTGAATTACCTTATTACCGTAACCCTTATATTGCTGATAGGATTGACTAGTCTAGAATGCCATTCTCACTTTGAAAAGGTCGTTGGTAAGAGCGTTTGAATTGTTTTGAAGTATTAAATTAGTATTGTACTTTCAAATTTTTTCTTAAAATCAATGCAACCATCAATGATGTATGTTTCTAGTTGATTACGGTAGTCTTGATGTCAGTCACAAATCTTGCAAGATTTTCCGGCAATGAAGAATAGATTGATAGGGGTCTCTTGCTCAAAGACTAGAAGCTAGCCAGTTGAACTTGGAGAAGCCTTTGATGCGGTCCTAGATTCGCTGGCTGAATGTGTTCTTTAATATCCTGCCTGCAAATTGGATTTCTTGTCGCATGGATTTATTTTGGGAGAACTGGGGAAATTGGGGTGTCTGCTCTTACCCGCCATCACCTAAAGAATCTCAGTTACTTCTCTTTTATAAATATGTGTAGAGTCGGAATGATATGGTGAAGAATAGAAGTTCTGATTTCCAAGGTATAGCCATCTGTTTTGTGGTCTCTTACACCATCATACTTTCCCTTTAGGTTAAAAAAAGTTGGTTTGTATAGCCTGTCTAGAAAGGTCGTCTGCTTACAGTGACCACTTTTTCTGTTTCCCAGGGATGGCCTTTATAAGTAGGTTTGACTGTAAATCTATCTTCTGAGGTATTCTGTCAGCCTTAAAAATGTGCCACAGCCTATTAGGTATAAAGAAAATATAATATATGTGGTCTTATGTCACAATATTAACTTAAACACCATGTTGCTGTCAATTGAGGCATATTCTAGTAGTAATGGCAAACATTGTTCTTCATATAATTAGTTTATTGAGAATTTAATGGCACACCTCAGCCTATAAAACCTGCTGTTAATTTCTATTTTTTCTTGCATTTATAACATTTACCGCTTTTTAATCGGATATCGTTCAGCTTACATGACTTTTTATAAACATTTGTTCTTTATATAAAGCGGCATATGAAATTTCATCTTTAATTTTTTAAATGTAAAACCTCTCCAAAGCTAATGCCAAAGATCACAATAAAATACAAAAAACGAAGATGTATTGACTCTACAGCAAGTGGCTGTACTTTTCAACTGCATAAAAATTGAATGCTGAAAGCGATGACGTTGGTGAAGTTCTCATTAATGATCAATGACTTTGCCTTTTCATTCTTCTCCAGTCTTTCCATCATCTTGTAGCTGACCTTAAAGAAGTGACCCTTTTCAGATCAAGAAAAATCATTTGAGTCTCAAAATAGCAAATTATCATAATTGTGCGCGAATTAGCAGGTTTCCTCTCTCACTTAAAAAAACCACAAAACCAATACCAGGTTGCCCTGTTATATTTTGGGTTTATGTATTTGCAAATATTGTGAAAGGTTACTTTTTCGTTACCGGTATACAGACTGTTTGAGATGTTGTTGTTGTTGTTGTTGTTGTTGTGATCTGTTGATGTTCCAGTGCATTACAAAGAACCAACCCCTGTCTTGGGGATAGCCTGTATGGTACCTTTAAACAGCAAGCAAATTTATGTGATCCAATTTCATCTAGATATTCCACTGATCTCCTCAAATTTGATTTAGTGGGAACACACCTTGTATGACGTGCAGGAAAGTGGTGTGAACATTTCTATGATTTATTGAGCCACGAAAGCCTATTTTGATGAAGCTTTTGGAGCTCTCAAACCTCTCATTTCTATTTATATTCAGTCCGTGTGTCTATTATTAAAGTGTATGCACAATATCAACTTTAACCTCAAGACTGCTTAGTAATACAGCAGTAAAAGATTAAAAATCCGCTAGACATGTATATTTTTGTGATGAATAATGAAATTGCATTGATCCTTGACCATATATTACAATTCATCATGCCCACATGTAAAGAAAGAAAGAAAAAACATTGTGTGCTCCGAATGTTCATACAACATATACAAAGTGACACTATTCTGTGTTTTTTGTTCTGTTTGTTATTTTATTTTTGTTTTGTTTAAAGGAAAATGGGTATTAACTCTTTTAAGTAATATTAGAATACCATTGTGAAAAATGCTTCACATCAGAATAGACATAAAATTGGCCACTTTACACAGGTAGACTTTGCATTATATCCTGCCTAGAGCATTTACCACAAGGGTTAACTAATTCCAGAATTAAATGAGGGTTGAAATATTTCTGATTGATTTGCGGTATTTGTTCAAAGGGGGAGTGCCACATGGAAGATTAAGCACATAAAAATGATTAGAAGGTATATGCACATTTTGTATAAGTTCCTTTGGGGTTTAAAATTTGAAGAGGCACTATAGCCAGAACACAATACAGTGCACTTTTTATGTAGGCTTTGATTTTAAAGCACCACTGCACTACTTATAGCCACTTGCGCCCTCTATACAGCCAACAATGTCTAAGCGGTACCCGTTGATCCCCATTGTCCCCTTTTTCTTATGTTAATTGAGAGCTGATTGATTAGATAACCACCTGCCAGTGACCTTGCAGGGAGTTCTAAACCCTACTGGCCAAACTAGTGCAGTAGGGCTTTAAAAGATGGTGACAGGTCAGTCCCCCCCCCCCCCCCCTCTCAAGTCTGCCACTGGTTGTGACCATTCAAAGTAAGGCAATCTCTGATAGCTACAAGGGAGTGTGAGCTAGGAAGTCACACCAGAATTAGGATAATGAGTTATCCCAGGTGACTCTGAATGAGTCACCCTCTTACAGATTTACTCCCCAAATCAGATGCTAATTTCTTACCGCTCTTTGTTCTTCACGCTACTTGGAGTGATCTATGGAAGTGTTCAGATTGACCCCAATCTTAATTTTCAATCGTTAACAGACAACGGTCTTGTGGCATGGACATCTGCATATTTTCAGGATTTGTTGCTACTTGTACGTGTGTACTTGCATGCACTTTAATCTGTAAAGCGTTCACATTAATCAGAATTTTTTTTTTCTTCATTCCAGGCTTATTGTTGTGGTATAAACTATGCAAGGTTATATTTTCAAAGCCCTGTTGAAACGTGATGTGACAAACTGCCTCAAAAATAATCCCCTTAGCAAAACGTTGCAGGAAAGAAAAGAAAAAAAATCAAAAGAACGTAGCTGCGCGCAACAATGGCCTGGTTGCTGATCTGTGTGTAATAGGATACAGGAATCAGAAGCGTGCCATGGTTAAATTTAAATTTTTCAGCTACACTTTTTTTTTAAATGGTTTACCGGTAGTGGCTCAAGTGTGAATGGGTCTCTACCCTGAGTATATTTGTATTCAAGTACCTTCTTTGCCTTGATTCAGCACCGGTAGATGATGAAATTAAAGTGCTGTATATGTTGCATCCTGATGCATTCATATTGCGTTGAGGTGGTTTGCATTGCTTATTAGATCTTACCGCAGGTTGAAATAGTGTGCGCTTGCATACCAGTAGTTCATACCTTTTCAATAAAAGCCGAAAATTGGAGTTAAGAAATATCTTATTAATGTGAATACCATGATGGAGGTGATCTGACGAGGTAAACACACCACTTTGAAGTATGCTTAACGACGGAAATGAATCCATATAATTGCATGGTGGTTCCATGTCTGTTATTGATTTTCATGATAGTTACCGGTATCCCACCTCCCACAGTGCCCATCTGTTATAAATAGATAATTGGTTTCACCTCTGCTAATTACTAAATGCATTTTCAATATAAATTTCATCAATTCACAACTGGAATTAAAGTCATATAAACCTATACGAGGTTTAAAGTTTGAATCTTGATTTAGTCATGCACTTTTTATATAATCAAAAGCTTCACAACAGAGGTGATACAAGTATCTAAAATGCTTATTACACAGCTGTCTACCCGTAGACGTTTCATTCACCTTGCTGTAAAGTGCATTTAGGAGCAAGGACATTCTTAATCAATATTTTCCCTCTGGGTACATACAGGCGGAAAGAAAAGGCATTATTTATCGATTAGTAAGTATTTTGAAAGCACATTGAATAATCATGACGCGGAATTGCAACAAGATTTATACAGTATGCAATAAAGCATATCCTCATGCACTTTTTATATAATCAAAAGCTTCACAACAGAGGTGATACAAGTATCTCAAATCAATATTTTCTCTCTGGGTACATACAGGCGGAAAGAAAAGGCATTATTTATCGATAAGTAAGTATTTTGAAAGCACATTGAATAATCATGACGCGGAATTGCAACAAAATTTATACAGTATGCAATAAAGCATATCCTCACTCGCCCTCCTTCTGTTTGATTCTTGAGGACTTTTTAGAGAAAAGGAAGAAACAAAATGTCCTCTTCAGAGCCGGCATCTCATTTTGTTATGATGAAAGAAACAAAGAAAGAAAGTAGGAAAACAAATTGAGTTATATACTTCAGATATATCTTTATTCAAGCAGGTAACATTATATCCAGCCAATTGAGACTCGAGCACTCACCAATGTCCCTCTTGCTTTCAGCCAAGTTCTTGAGATTACCAATTTGAAAGTAGAATATAAAACGTACAGAAACACAATATGGGCAGATGGATATGTCTTTATGCAACATGGCCTTCCCCAGTTGCAATTAGATCGCATAACGATGTTGTAAACATAAGACAAGTTCACTTGTTGAAATTCAGCAGCCTATTTATAAACATCCACCGTGATCATTACCTTGTAACATGAAACCCGCTTCCTTTCTATTCCCCTCTCCTTATCTTCATTACATATTGCAGGACTTCACTTAAATAATCAAGAGCAATATTTTTTTCAGTAGTTGGTTGTCGCGATCGTCTTCGGTCCTTGGCGGTATCGAGGGTACCGGGGAAATCGTAGAGGGGTAGTCATTAGTTTTTAGGCCTGTGCGTTTATGCTTGTTGCCAGTGGTCATTATGCAGGGGACTTGTTCAAATAGTGTAAGATGATACGAACTTGGATCGCGAGGGATCCTCAATTGAGCTTCTGCCATGGGTCAAATGTAATCAATTGCGATGATTGCTTTTGTCTTTGTTACAAGACGTTGATTCACCTCGCTCATTGCTCGAGTTTTAGCGTCGCCCACTTGTTGCAACGAGTTAAATTAGTTGCATTATTTCATAAATTGCGTAAGGACAATAAAATTCACTCATGTTCATTATGGAAAAAAGGGTTTTGAAGAAGTAATGGTAAAATAGAGAGACACCCCAAAATGAACATTATGGTAAAACATTGAGGATTGGTTGCTCTTCAAATCTTTGATTTATATACCGGTAGACTTTAGTACAAGAAGAAGAAGAAATGAAAGTAAGGTGGGAGAGATACTAGAGATCAAAGTCTTATTCACATACCTGTTTTACCCCTCCCCCCCCCCCCCCATCTTAAGAAAAAACAAGTTATGTTTATGACAAGGATTTTCTCCTTTCTTTATTTATTTGATCCATCAGGATTCTTGTTTAAAAATTAAATCCCCACTCTTGTCTAATACGGAATTCCCTTTTAGATTTAAAACCTACGTCATGTCATATGAACGTACTCGAGACAATATTACAAGTGGTGGTATGTATGACTAACATTCCCCTCTCAACCATCTAAGCACCCCATTCACATGATGTAATCCCTATAAAAACTGCCAGCAATATTAAACCCTATTAATAATCCATGCATTGTATTATAATTAAGGTATGATAAGCAAGGATCTGCATTAAGTGTGGTGAAATTTTAGGAGCGTGGTTTTGATGTGAAATCTTTTTTATATCGGTCTGTAAAAAGGTTTTTGACTTTATTCAAAAAATAATTTCTTCTTCTTTTTTTTGTGAGTACATGGAAAATGGAGATGTATATGCTTTACCTGCTTGCTTGCATGCTCGATTCCTTGTCTGTGTCGACATCGACAATCAAGACTTTATATCTATTTCTGTTTTATTGTGACATCTGGTTTGACTGTAGCCTTGTAGACTGATCAGAATAAAGATCTACTTTATTCAAAATCTGGATTATTATATTTAATCTTAAGTAGACGTCTATTAAATTCATTTAATATTTTGCAGCCTATTTAGAAAAAAAAACTTTAATATCCAATTTACATAAAAACTGGAATAAATTCAATATCATATCTGGGAAAAACTAATCTCTCGAAAAACAATTTTTTGTTTTGTTCAATTGATAATCATAAGATATTTTTTACAGTAGACTAGAAAGATACCTTGATCAAAATCATTTTTGCTTACTTTTATAAAATGATACAGAGCAATATATTCAGGTAAATTTCAAGTGAAAAACAAACTGAAATTGATCTCTTTTTACTAAAAATACAGCAACCAAGGGAATTGAAGGAGGTTTAGTTTTTCATCTGTATACATTTGCAGCCGTAGGGAAGGATTTGCATCGTATTGCCTTGTTTTGATCAACTAAACCACTTGCAGCATCTAATTTCAAAGAAGATATTCATGCAGTGATTTGTTTTAAGAGCCAATCTCATAAGCCTTTTTATAAGTCACATCAAATTGGCTTCTCCAAATAGCTTTGTAATTATCAGACTTGCCCTAAGAATAAAGGCACAGTAGAGAAAAATAGGTATTATATAAAGAGCAAAATTCTAGGCTCATTAAAATAGGTTATGATTGTAAAGATTTCAGATATTGCACAAAAGAAAGATTTATCGAGCAATCATTTTGCAGGCTGCCCAACCTTTTTTCTCTTTCTGGTATGACATTTCTTCAACAATACAAAAGGCAATAAATGTTCACCCTGTGCTTAGAATAATTTCACTCTGTCAAACATCAGAGAATGAACTCAATACCTTGGAGGTGTATTTTTCTTGCGGTGGGTTTTTGCCCTTTTTCCTCCCATTATCATTATGATTGAAGCCTGGTTATGTCAGAATGACGTTTTGATGCATTATTTCCTCATGATGTTTTTATTAGGTGTGGAATGCCCTAGGCGTGCTTGCTGCATGCAGCGGGGTGAAAAAAGAATTCAACCGTTCATTTATTTGCGTTTCTACTATTTGTATTTCTCCTGCCCTCTAGAAAAATCTCCATGCTCCCTAATTATTGAGGAGGATTTCACACTAACTTGAACTTCGCTTCTGTTCAAGTTTACACCTTTTCATTTATTTTTATGTTGTGTGTCTTCTGCTAATTAATTATTCATGATGATTTACACAAAGAGATTAAATGAAATGATTCAATAGGACCATTCACACACAGAACTGCAATGATACTTTCTTTTTTTATAAATCATGTTTTTTGCATGTAGCGGTAAACCAATTTTGCTAACTAGTGCTGTTAAGATTGAGATTCAAATTGCACTAACAGTGCATTTTAGACAGTAATTAAAATGTAATCATGATTAATATTTGCTTGTTCTCCATGTTGCCTCACAAAGGTCATTGGAAGTGATTCAAGTATAAGAAAATAGAATTTCTGTATACCTTTTGTGAAAGGAACAAAAGTATGAGATTTGAATCACAGTTCAAATCTCACATTTTTGTTTGGTGTGAATGGGCTACTATGCAAGGCTCTAGTGCTTTGATGAGGGAGATGAATGGGTCGTGATGGCTTCTCAGATGAGGTGCACAATGGCTGACTGGTTTCAATAGGGAGTCTTTAAAATTACAAGATCCGAGGCAGAAAACACATGTTGATGCAATAGTGATAGTGGTTAGAACAAGGGTCTTAAAACTACAAGGTCATAAGTTCAAAGCCGAGTGGGTGACATCGATTGTATTGGTTTTTAATATTATTAGTAAGGCCCAAATCATAGGTCAGAGTCCCCTTGAAATAAAGAAATATACATTCAGTTATTTTGCAATAGATAAAAATAATTCAATTTTTCAGATTTTAAGTAATAATAAAACAATAGTTGCCATTTCCTTTTTTATGTCATAATTCTTTTTCCATTTTTGCTCATCATCAGTTTTTTTAATACTGTAAATGTAAGAAGAAAATAAAATGCAAAAGCTTGCATTTAAATTTTTTTTAAATGATTTGAATCTTGGACAGAATGATATTTCACAGCACATACTGAATGAGCAGAGATAGAGATCATATGTGCAGTGTATGAAATATATTTGGCATATACCCAATATTTTCACTGATATAGTAAACATGTTGAATCACATCCTCATTGTTTGCTTTGTCATCCCAATCCCTCTCTTCCCCTTCCTATTTCTGACTATTTCCCTTGTTCTCCTTTCCTATTATCTTTCCATGATATCAACTTTTCATATCCAGCTTCTATATTTCCCTTCTTTCCGATTGCTTACTTCTCTCTTTTGTACCTTAACTTGTCATTTTTTTCTCTGTAGCCCCTCTCTCTACCTCCTCCCTACCCCCCCCCCAAATCTCTCTCACACTCTCTCTCTCTCTCTCTCTCCCTCCCTCTCCCCCTCTTCTCTCTCTCTCCCTCTCCCCCTCTTCTCTCTCTCTCTCACTCTCTCTCTCTCTCTCTCTCTCTCCCTCTCTCTCTCTCCCTCTCTCTCTCCCTCTCTCTCTCCCTCTCTCACTCTCTCTCTCTCCCTCTCTCAAAGTCAATGTCACATGAGGAAACTAAGAACATACATTTTCTGAGAAATCAAATTTTGGCTTATGTCCATATTGTGTGCTGAAGGGGTGTGTGGTTTACACCTAGTATCATTCTAATGGAAGTATCTAATCTAAAAGGGGAAAAATTAAAAGATTGTGGGAATCCCACAGGCACATGCCAAAGCCTACAAGGTAATAATTATGTGGTCTCCAAATATGAATCATAAAGGCTCTGTTCAGACATGATGTGCCAAACCACCTCACAAAACCACCTTGCAAAAAAAAAAATTTACATCTTAAAATGAATGGCAAATGGAAGGTAAATATAGTAGACGCAATAGCGGCTCCTCTCTGTCGAAACTTATCATTTTGTTAGAAGAAATGTGAAGCACGTTAAGCATACATTGTAAATACTTTTCATTTTGCCATGAAGGTTACTGCATTAAATGGGAACGAGGCTCATCACCAGGAAATTATAACCTCAGATCACATTGATCAAAAGTTTTGGTTACTTCAAAAAGGAAAAAAGATGAACAAGGATAGGAGTGACACTGCATACGTAACATGGTAATGTCTGTTATTCAAGCGATTTGCAATCCTTTTCAGACTCCAAGTTACATTAACAGAAAATCTATATACTGTATGACAACAGTACAGCATCACACTAATGCACCATTAAACACTTAAAGCTTGCAATACCTCTCCACTTTGTGATAAATATGAAAAGGAAAATGTGATGTCTACTGTTTGGAGCATGAAGGGCATTAACTCATCTACTTGAACATCAATATAACTGCCCTTCTTGTTCCAGACAATTATCTAGTATGCGTGGTATTAAACATTTAAGGACTTCATCCAGTGGTTATTGAATGGTTTTTATTCATCTTTCAAAGCATTTACAACTGCACCCGATAGACCTATTATATCAATATTTAACTCACATAAGAATACCCAATAAAATTGGATTTTTTTTTTTCTTCTTCAAAATATTAATGTCATACACATCAGTAAAATTGATTAATCCATGAATCTAATAGATAAATATTTTGATTACTTGATTTGATCATTTAATCCATTAATTAACCCTTGTTATTATAATAATTAAATTGTGTATTTTATGGTATACTTTCCTTGTAGCTAAATTGACTATTTTATGATTTTCATTTGTAATAAGACATTAAATATGATGTTTAAAATGTGGTTACTTTCACCAAAGTTACACTACACAATTGGTGTCCTGTGAAACACAGTTCATGCATATATTGTTTTTAAAGAAATCGGATAATATTCTGATATCTGTTTGTTTTCTTATCATTTATATCTTCTAAGAAAATTTGATTTAACAAAGATTGAATGTTCAGCAAAGTGGAGCACAATGCTTTTAGTTGCAATGCTGCTTTTACTGTGTTTTTTTAAATTCCATTTTCCAAATGCTGATCTTGTTTTTAGAATATATGTTCAATTTGTGTTTACCTTATTAGATTCACTCACTGGAAGTGATGTATATATTGAATCTGAGAGCCAGCAAGGCTTCAACTCTGTGTGTTAGTATATTAGTTAGTGCCCTTCTTATGCTAAGTAGACAATATAATGTGATTATGTACCTTTAATATATATTTGCCCCGATCATAAAGCCCCATGAAGACCAATGCAGTAAACTGCAAAAACAAACAAATCAACAAGAAGTTCAAGAGAAAACATCTCAAAATGTTAGCATTTGAATAAGTGGCAAAAGGTAGTGTAATGTGAATAAAAGTATAAAATACTCTCTGATCTGTGTGTGTAACATACAGAACTATAAAGGGCACAGCCCGTGACTTATATCACTGTATTTTTCCAGCGGCAGTGTTTAGAAGCGGTTCACAGTCTTATCTGGTGGAGACTGTTTGATGATACTCTTTTCAGTTATCTCTATGTCAAAAATGTTTCACCAAATATTTTGTATAGTATATAGATGTGTTTTATATGATTTGTTCCTCAATTTTGTAACAACTGGAATGTTGTTTAAGTATGCAGAGGCTTTGTAAGGCTGAAAATATATTAAAATGAGAGTGATAAATCTGTTAAATCAGAATTCTAAATAACATTTGGAGATAAGTTTATGCATTATTCACTATCATAAAGCAGACATGACATTGTATATATATAAATATATATACTTCTATGTCACAATACTATGTGGTTTATGGTTCTTTTTATAATTTCATTTTATATATTTTTTAATTACAATTTTTTTTTAATGCAGGAAATGGAAGGAAATAAAATGGAAGTACATACCACTACAATGCAAATATTTTGCATTGTGTGGTCAGTAGAATATTGCTTTTGCAACTCTATTCATCTCATATGTGTATATTCTGAAACCAAAAAAAAAAATCTTATGTTCTATGTGATATTTTACTGCTTTTTATTCTTTTCGCTTTAAAAGTGTGTGTTTTATGCCATGTTTAATACTTAAACATGTTTATGCCTCCAGATATTGTATACAAATATTTTTTGTTGGTAACGTTGTGATATATTTCATCAAATGTATATTTTGCTGTATGATATTGAAATCGCTAACCAGAGGTTATGTTCAAACTGTATATATAATCAGAAGATTATATGGAATGGAAGGTATATGTTGTATTAAAGCTGCTATATATTGTAGATTTATTGTTAATTTTGATAAATGTTTTATATTATGCAAATCATCCGACAAGCACATTCATTTTTTCCTTTAAACGATTAAAGGAAATAACGACTTTGCAATATACAAAATCTTAGTAATACAAAAGAAAAGCAAGTGGTAGGCTTTGTTGAGAGTTTTCCTAATTTCATTCTATGATGGGATTTCAAAAATTTGTTAAAAATAGAAATAGGAATATATGAAACTTTTTACAATTAATACATTGTTGGAACCTGTAGAACCTTTGAAAAATAGATAATTCTATTCATTCTCTGTGTGTATAAAGTGATGGATACTGGATATTTTGAAGGTTTATTTTCCAAAGGTTCTGGATTTCTGATGGTTCGTATGCCTGTGATTCAGGTTGCTTATTAACTCATTGCCCGTGGGGACTAGGTGGCTTCTGTACTAAGTCTATGGGATTGATGAAACTCAGTAGTCAATGGGTTCAAGTGTAAACATAGAAAAAGAGATTTGGAGCCTAATCCTTTTTGGATTCATGCACCCAACTTACCATAAGCCATTTTAGTACAATGTCTGTGGTCGTAACCAACATGAGGCAAAGCCGGTATTGTAAGCATCTGTACAGCTCCTGCCAATAACACATTTGTTGTACAATCTCAACCACTGCAGTGCAGGTTACAGCAAGGATCTGGTAGGCATTAGTATAAGCTAGCATAATTATGACCAGACATAATAAACATTAATCTACCATTGAAACACACTCTCAAGTGTCTTATATCATCCCATTCATTAGCTGTTGTATCGTCTGTGAAGAGCCGGAAGGGTATTATCTCTCTATTTAAACAATAAGTGGGAATGCTCTTCTCACCCCAACAGACAATATTGTAGTGGACTCTCTTATATGTTTACCTAATAATAATGTTAACCCACTTATTATGCAAACTGAATGGTTCCTGTTATGATGTAGAGAAATGAGGGAAGTCAGGAGTCCAGCGGTTAACATCTGCAAGATTGCTTGAGCAAGAAAGAGAATCTCACAAATAGCTGTATAATAGATTTTTAAGTACCGTATGTAAGCATCGTTACGTGTATATCACTGACTGTTGCGAGATGGATGTTTTATAATGAAATTTTTATGGGAAGTTGATGTGAAGATTAAAACTTCCTCATGATTGCAATCTCATGCTGAAAATATATGTATATTTTGTGTTGTATAAGAAATGTTTTGAATATATATCATTATATTGAATATCTGATCAAATATGCCAGAGAAATAGAAACTGAACCAGAGAATGGTTATAACCCTAATAGTATAATTCACTTTCAATTGAATCTTGACACTCACTTTCACAAATTATTCTGAGAAAAATCATTGGGTCTGTATTCTACCGCTCAGTTAAAAACGACCTTCGGTCTAAAATCACAAGTTAAACAGGACAGCATAGACCTTGGATCAACTTCCTACATTACACTTGATTTCCAGACTTGGGTTTAAATGAAGTAGAATATAACCAATGTCTACCGGGAGCTAGAAAGACATTAATGCCAACGTTAATGCCCTTCTTACTCTCATGGATAGAGATATATTATGAACAGAGATATAAAATGTCCACAAATTATTATTATGCATCTCCAAGATCTTGTCCGTCTTGGTCACAATGAAATAAATTACGAAATGTAAACTAAATGAATTCATACTATTAAAATAAGAATGTAATGCTGTAGGATTAGCACTTTTCTAACAGATAATATTGATTGGTTATTGGGATTAATTAATAAAGTCAGCTTTAAGTAGCAAGGATGTGGGTGGCTTCAGTCTTACAACATGCTGCCATCTGGGAGTAAGAAAATGCCTTTTTGTTGATCAAAAGCACGGTTTATAGAAATAGAGGAAATATTGGAAGGTGTCGTCTGCTGAGAGCCACACCCTTCTGGCTGCTCATCAGATAGTATAATGATCTGTCACATAGTTCCCTGGAATACCAATATGGCTTTGTAAGCAAATACTGACATAGCATATTTAGAGATTTAAAAATGTGTTTTCTAATCATGACAGTTACAATGTATATGTGCCTGGATGATCACAAACACTTAATCACACTAGATTTGAATTTTGGAGAATATTATGCAATCGATTTAACCCCAAATCTACTCTGCATCCATTGTAAAATGCTAACAATATACACAACTTTGTAATCAAAAGTGCTGTTTTTTAAAATTGCAGAAATTATATATCATTTTATGTAAAAATGTTGGAAAGAAATCGCAATTTCTTAAACAACCAATACCAGATTGTGTGTAGTTTGCTTCATTCTTTGCTGTTTTTTTCTATGAAATGAGAAAATAGTAGAGGGGTATCAATGAAGGAAAGAGGAATAAAGTACATGAAGAGAGAGAGAGAGAGAGAGGGGGGAGAGAAAGAGAGAGGTGTAGATGGATATCGAGGAGAAAAGAGAATGTGAGAGGCAGAAATGAGAGAGAGGGGGGTAGGGGGATGGGAACAGAAAAAGAGAAAGAGGATTAGATGGAGAAGTGAATAGAAAGCTTAGAATTAAAAAGTAGGGAATGTGATATGGGGGAGGAGAGAGAGAGAGAGAATTGGGGGGGGGGGGAGTTTTATGGAGAGAGGAAAGCGGGTTGTTGAAGGGTTTGCTCCATGGGACATTTTAGATGCTGAGAAATATAGACCCTAATTCAGGGGAGTGGTGCATGGCCATAATGGAAACAAAATCCAAAGTGTTATGTTGGTAGATCGATCAAGATAGAGTAATAAATTGCATAGATAATTCTCTTGAATGAAAATTGTGGCCACTTTGGTGTCGTGAGCATAGAAATGTAGAAATCCATAATATATACTGGGCACATAATTCATTCACTAAATCAGGTACGAATCCAGGATTTCTTAGGAGGGGGCCCAAATTTGAAATTATTGGTACGTAATGGTGACCAGCAGTGGCGTAATGAGTAAAAATGTTTGGGGGGGGGGCAGACAAAAAAATCTGCATCCCCCCACTCTCGATTGTTAAAGTGGGTGGGCGAGGCTAAAATATTTATGATCAGGTAGAGCGAAGCGTAAATTGGCTTGGGTCTAGGGAAGAAGACCCAGCAGGGGTCAAGGGGCAGAGCCCCCTGAGGCTCAGGGGTATGGGCATCTAAAGACGGTCAGATGAGCATATTTTGATATCTTATTCATGAGACTGGCAGGTCACTAATTGGTGTGGGGTTAAGGAGGCTGAGCCCCTGAAACCCAGGGATTTGAAGCATTCTATAACAATCAGATAAGCATTCAGGGGCCCACCGTAAGCCCATGGAAGCTCAGGGGTTTTAGGCAATAGAGGAAGGTCAGATGAGCATCGAGGGGCCCGCCTTAGAGCCATTGGTTGCCGGAGCTCAGGGGTTTCAGGCGTTTAATTATGATTAGATGAGCATATTTCGATACTTTATTTGTGACACTGGCAGGACATTAATTGGCGTGGGGGCCAGGGGGCGGAACCCTCAGAAGCTTAGGGGTTTTAGGCATTTAATTAAGGTCTGATGAACATATTTTGGTACCATATTTGTGACACTAGCTGGCAGGTCACTTATTGGCGTGGGGTTCAGGGGGTGGGGCCCCCAGAAGCTCAAGGGTTTTAGGCATTAAATTACGGTCAGATGAATATCTAGGGGCCCGCCTTATGGCACTCTGTTTGGTCCAGTGGGCAGAGCCCCCGAAAGCCTAGGGGTCTTAGGCGTAATTACTGTCACATAATCATTTTCTTGATACCTTATTTGTGACATTGGCAGGACACAATTGGCAGGACACTAATTTGCATGGGGTCCAGTGGGCGGAGCCTCCGGAAACTTAGGGTTTTAGGCATTAAATTACCACCAGAATAGCATCCAGGGCCTGTCTTAGGGCCTTAGGTGGAATCCATGGGGCAGAACTCCCGGAAGCTCAGGGTTTTGGGCATTTAATCACGGTCAGATGAGCATATTTTGATACCACATTATTTTGTGACAAAGGCAGGTCACTATTCTTTATTTCTTTCTATTTCTCTTTAATATACTTTTTCAAAAAAGTGGGGAGGGGCTCGGAGGCTTGAGGCCCCCGAGCCCCGCCGTCCCGCGGGCCCTGACATGTAGGCCTCTAAATAAGCATACTTGCCTGACTGTAAATTTAGGAATTTGTCATTTTCCAACAAACGCATGAAAAAATATAATTTACTAAAAAGTGAGGACAAATCGCGTAAAATTAAGACATTTCAGCAATATTTGTAAATCACCGGTATCGAATTAGAATTAAATAAACAAGACTTGAACTTTATTTGGGGGGTAACCCCTCCCCCCCCCCCCCCCCCCTCCGCGTCTGCACCGACTATATCCCATAGCAATCATGCACATATTTACCACTACACATTATCATTATTTTCAAAATTTTATTTAATTATCTAATTTTGTTGTTGGTTTTGTTCCCTTCGGAGAGAACGACACAAACAACGTGACGTCACAATTTATCGCACGTGGACGCCATGGCCTGGCTAGGCTGTTTGTTTACAAGTAATTTTCTCACGCGCAAATAACAGCAGCCCCCCGGTCTTACTGGATTTGCCAGCACCTGGAATTCCGGACCAAACTCCCCGAAAGGGGTTCCATTCTGGTCATGGCTTTGCTCGATTCCAAATTCCAGCCCTGGGCTAAAGTTAGGGAACACCTTGAGCATGTTTTAAGAACTACAGATCCCGAAGAACACTGTGTTATGGTTCCCTATGGCCTCCAGGTGCGTATGGTCTTTTGTTATTCTAGATTCTATTATACTCGTAACACCGCAGGTCGCTTGCAAGGCTCGCCTCAGCTGCCCCGGTGGTGATCCGTGAAGTACCGCTGAGCTGAGATGATGGATGTGGGGGACCGCGAATCTGGCTAGCAAACTTACATATTTGTTTCATTCGAAATTTATCCATATCTTGATAATGATATTAATTATTATAATATTTAGACAATTGAACTTAACAATAAGTCTAGTTCTGTTTGAGTTCATCATCTTGATCTTTACTCTGATATTGATAATTGTCGATAAGGAGAAGGAGGGGGGGGAGGAGGAGGAGGAGGAGGAGGAGGAGGAGGAGGAGGAGGAGGAGGAGGAGGAGGAGGAGGAGGAGGAGGAGGAGGAGGAGGAGGAGGAGGAGGAGGAGGAGGAGGAGGAGGAGGAGGAGGAGGAGGAGGAGGAGGAGGAGGAGGAGGAGGAAGGAGAAGAAGGAGGAGAAGGAGAAGGAGAAGGAGGAAGAGGAGGAGGAGGAAGAAGGAAGGGGAGAAAAAAATAAAGGGGAAGGAGAAAAAAAAAGAAGAGGAGCAGGATTCTATACTAGTTGAAAAAGGTGGTATTCCTTGAAATAATTTCCAGCTTTCTTTAAACCAAATGAAGGAATTTGTGTAATTTATTGCATAACATACAACAAATCATTTGCAAACAATGAAGGTAGGCACATTCATGGGACACTAGAGGGCGCTTCGCGCTCGTACGAAAATCTGAATGGCCTTGCTGCGGTGGGGGTCGGCAATAATCAGCCCAAAACCTTGATATGGGAGAGTGGAAGGATATATCTTTTTTATAATGTTATCTGGTCTTACCCTTAACCATCCTATGTTTAATCTATGTAGAAATAACATGCGAGTACGATAAGAGAAACATCGGGCCCATTACTGATGCAACTTTTGAAATATTAGCCTAGAAATGACCACCAAACAGAAAAAAATGACATTTTTTCCCGACAAATCTTCATAAAATCTGAGTTATAAACAAGTCACATCTAGGTACACTAATACAAATACGATTTTCTGAAAATTAAGGTATGATTTATTAAGTTTCTTTCAAGTATATTTCTGCGCATTGCAGCGCCAATATTCTACACTGCTTCAAAATCACCCTTGAAATTTTTGTTTGCAACGAATTTGTTACGAGGTCCGCGAGTGTTCCCCGTTCCTTGCATGTTGAAAGTTTGGTAATACATAGTTTCCATTGACTCGCGCACGAAAAAATGGTCGAAAACAAAATGTCAAATGAAGA